>JAFIDM010047235.1:59734-90436 GCA_023159025.1 Thereuonema tuberculata
GCAGGATCTGTCTTCTTGATGTTACATTCGTCTCGCTGTGATCTGAACGTGTAGAATATTTGCTGTCGGTTGAGAATACTTAATCCATCCCCGACCGTTAATGAATGTCGTTGAATTGGGGAAGTTCAATACAAACACCGAAGTTTTGCCCTCGGGCAGTTCTCTTCTATCCGTTGATGGCTGTTCGCTGTATGGCTTGTAGGTGGTTGTGGCCTCAAGTTTTAATTAGGATCAACAGTTCCGCAGCGTCTTCCTGAGTTGAATAACATCGGCACAGGATCGAATATTTGCTTTAAGGTTAATTTTCATCGGAAAGGATTAGGTTCTGTTTGATTTAAATTTATCATCGAGAAATCCTTAGTGCCTTTCCGTACTGGAGATTGCAAAACAAATATTATTCTTTGCTTTGGCAGTGAGGAAGATAATATTACACATTCCTAATTCCATTTAATGTGTAATTCTGACTTTAAGATAAATAGGAAGCAGTCATATTCTCATTATTAAGTCATTATTTAAGAATTTTTATCAGTTTCCATTTGTGAATTTGAAACTTGCGTTTTGAAGCTTATTCTTCAATTTCTTTGCAGATCTGAGGGATTATTAGTAAAGAATAAAATCAATGGTTATTGTTAATTTTTAATCGGAATTCATTTATTTATTTATTTATTTATTTATTTAATTATCTATTTATTATGTTTTTTTGTGGTAGAGCGTAAAATTCTGATGGTTCCATCGAAATATTTCCACTGACGTGCGGTGGGTCTTCAAAAGAGCCGCCTTGAGATATCTTAACTATTTGAAAGGAGCCATTTCCCCAGAGCCTTTTCAGTTCCTGAAAACTTATAAACGATCATGTTTAAACTGCATGTACATTAAAAACGTTTTAACTCAAATTAGTTTGCTTATACGCCGACAAAAATATACTTAACAAAATATTATTAAGGGTAGCTCTGCTTTGACGTTAGTTACAGAGAAAGCCACACAGATGGCGTCTCACTGCAAAGCGACTGTTGTTGACTTCCTTGAAAAGCATGGACAAGTTGCAGCTAAAACTCCCGAGCGAAGTATGAAACTAGAATTTCAGATTTGGTGACAAGGAGTAGGCACAATTTTGATAAGGAAAATCGTGGTAAGACTGCTTTCCTTTCTCCTGATCCTTTTCAATTTATTGTTTCTTATTAGGACATTTTAGCAAGTTTGAATGGTTTGCCAAATAGAGGATTTGCATTCGTGGGGAAGAAGGAAATGTTTTTTCAACAATACTGTCATGTTGAAAATGAAGTTTTATAGCTTTTGACATAAGGCATCAGAGGCCTTTTTGATTGTTTTCTTAACCACGTAATCTCGGAGCATTGAGTGCGGATCTCGAGTTAGTGATTGTTAGTGAAGTCCGACAGAATCATTCAATTGCATTTCCAATAACATTGCCAATGATTTTATTCCATCAGCATCAAAGTAATCCTGTGGTCGGGTAATTTAAGCTTGTCCCATTAGTATTCCTGAAAATTAGAATTAATCGTGTACTTTGTATTTAAGTTTTGTAAAAAAAAAAAAAAAAAATGTAGCCTTTCTTTTTATCTTTTAGAAAATGAATTTGCACAGGGTTATTGCTTTTTACAGCGTTTTTGTTACCCGAGGCTCGAATTACTAGGACAGTGCTTACGCGGAGTTATCTCCTGATTCGAAATCACGCCGAGAGCTTTTTAGTGCCATCACGCCAGCCGAATTATCTGCTGATGTCTTCGGATTTGTCACTGCACTGCAGGCTTTCTCCCACTTTCCTCCATCAGTGATAGACCACAGTGGCACTGAGATTTCATCGATAAGGTCTACATCCCCTCGACAGTTGAAGCGGAGAGCAGGCGATAACAGGACTAGCGCAAGAGTCGCATTTGCCCGACCAAAGAATTTGCGGTCAGTGCGGAAAGTTACTTGCCGACAACATAGCGGAAGCGAAAGACCTCGAATATAACTTTGTACTCTTTTGATGGACTTAAATGGTTTTAAAGGGCAGTTCTGGTACGGATTACGCCGTGAACAAAGAACCATGCCTTGACGGGATTCGAACCTTCCGTTATATTCGCCCTGCCCTACAATCTATAGGATTGGCCTTCGCCGTTCGTGAGAAGGCATTTACAATCCACAAAATGCACTTCATGCTTCTGTGCAGAGTCTTTATATTCTTCGGTTGCGTCCGCCTGGCTTCTTTCACTAAAGTATTCTCGAGTCCTGGTTATTCTGATTGAGAATAACTCGATATAGGAAAACCGTATTAGGAATGTTTGCCATTAAGTATTATTAAATTGCTAAAATGAACAATTTTCGTGTCGTATGTAATTTCCTCTTATTTTAATTTGTAACATTTCTGTGCAGAGCATTGACGGTACTAAAGCCGTATTTGCCCCTGCCGTTATGGCGGCCCTTATTTCTACCTCAAACTACACCAGGCTACATATATGAAATTTGGTAGTAGTGTAGACCTCTCCGAGAGAATCGCAAACCTTTCGAGATTGTTTCTAGGTAGCGAAGTCTTGAGATAAAGAGCAAATTTACACCTGCTTTCTTTCTGTTATATTACATAATGATATTTACTAAGTTAATTGTTAATAATGCAATGGTATTTGCTTTTTTTTATTATTATTATAAGTGAACATCTAGCAACTATAAAAAAATAATAACAAGCTACTCTTGTTAGTAGTATTGTGACAGACCTCTTCGCGTTGTTAGAAGAATGTTATATATAAAAATTGTTTTATACCTCCCACTCGTAATCGCAACTATTAATACATCTTGTTTTTATTTCGTTCTCGTTTAGTATTTAACCGCACGTTTCTTTATTAACGTAAGGCTAAGTCGTGAATCCAATCGTACATTTTTAAAATTATCTTCTCGTAAGTTCCTATAAAGCCCTGAATATCGTCACTTGCTCAGCTTAAGGTATTTGGGAGAGAAGCAGACGTTGAGTTTAAAGTAGGCCTAATCAAAGAGTACTTTAAATCATACAGAGCATTCCCTTCTCGACAAACAGTTTTCAAAAAGACTAATTAACGGCTGTAACACGCGGAAGCACTCGATATTTTATTGACAAATCTCGTTGCAGACGGGAATTCCCGAGAACTCGCTGCCAATGAGCGCGATTGCAAAACTTGATCGATTGCTCGCTATTTGTCTAACTTTTTAATGAGTTTAATTTACGGCGCTGTGTGAGTTTGGCATCGAAATTTCCTCCAATTCCCATTTGGGACTTAATTAAAGGGGATCTTCAATGTCATCGAACAGTGACTAAGTCTCGTCTTCCTATTTTTTTTTCCCAACCTCTGCACCTGTGATCTACCCTGAGTCAGAATCGTTCGTCGATAACCGACTGATTGAGACGCTCTTCGCCGCAATCGAACTCCTTTTACCCAATCCAATATTCTACAGCGGCGCTTTTTTCCTTCGGCCCACTGATCGGAAGGATGTTGGAATGAGGCACCAGGCTTATCGACGCCACGCTCCAATTCTGTCCCGAATGACTTTCCATTTTACAATCATTTTCTCTCTTCGACGCCGACGACACTATCTTTTTAATTTTTTTTTTTCCTCTTCCCTATCTTTGTTACTACTTCGCTACCTGGTGCGAAAAGAAGTGGTTTCATTTTTTTTTCTTTTTTTTTCCTTATACTCATTTTCTTTCTTTTGCCGTTCGTAGTAATAGACTGTGCCTCAAATTCTGCATTAAATCTCGTGAAGAACTGAACAATATAGACTTGTGATTATTAGTATTAATAAAGCAATTACACTTTCCGTAATATTATTGTGCTTAATAAGATTAAATAACAGGACCATACACACAACAAATAACAAATATTTAAACAACTTCATTACATGTTACGAGGCTTCAATACAGGCCTCTTCATCAGACGATAAAACTACAGAAACCAAAATAGGCTTTTCCTAATTACAAATTCTAAATAACAAACGGAAACATAACAAGTAATGAAAATTCTTTGTAATCTTATTAAAATTGTTCAAGTAATGAACTTGTCTAAACAATTGACATCATCGCAAAGAAATAAACTATAATACCAATAATGAATAATTAATGTAGCTCGTATTGTAACATCTAGTAATCGAAACATCTGTATTGTAACATTTCTTAGCTTTAATCAACAACGATTCATAAAATTTTTTTTAAGTATTGGTCAACAACAGTTCCGAAAATGATTGGTTTTTCCAACATTAAATCATGGCCTGTTTTCTTATCGTAATTAATTATTTGTAATCTTATTAATTGTTTTGTTAATGTTTGTTATTTAGAATTTGTAATTAGGAAGATTCTATTTTGGTTTCTGTAGTTTTATCGTCTGATGAAGAGGCCCATATTGAAGCCTCGTAACATATAATGAAGTTGTTTAAATACCCGTTATTTGTTGTGTAGGTGGTCCTGTTATTTAAAGCAATTATACATCTTAACATCCTAAATCTGACTTCTTTCTAACTCATTTCTTACAAAACATCAATTCTGGAGTTTATTAATAATATCTTTGTAGAACATCAATTTGTTTTACCAAAAAAAAAATAAATAAATAATAATTGCCCATTAGTTTATCTTATTGAAATTCATGCGCTGAAATAATATCTTGAATAACTAAAGGATGCAGTGGCTATCTGATGCGTAACGAATGAACACTACTAAATAACAATCCGTTATTATTCAATGAAAACATGGGTTATTTACTTTAATTAGTCTTTCGTTTAAGATTTTGAATTGTGTGGTAACGGTGACGAATAAATACAATATAGTTTCATTTTGAGTATGTTGAAGAAAATACGATATATTTCAGTCAACGTGTAAAAACTACAGGCTTCTATGTTTTGGAATTTCATTGTTGCCGATATATTTCGATCTTGATGACAAGTAAATACTTGGAAGCAAGCTACACAAAACCCGTAAAGTCGTATCTTAAATATTCTTAGCATTAATATGGCAAATGGAGAAACCTGTACAATAATAAAAATTGGATGTTTTTTGTTTGTGTGTATGTATTGGTTTTCCTGTGTATTCGATTGTCTTGAAGAAAATAATGCTTCCTATGTTTCCTTAAAAAATTTTTTAAGTCGTGAAAACCAACAAAAACGAAAAAGCGTACTTTTATATTCCAATTATAATATTGACTAAATATAAACAGCACACCCTTTCTTCTTCTTCCTCGATTTTGGCCAGGTAAGGACCACGTAAAATAGTTAATTATGACTTTTTCGCCTCCATTATTCCCGCATTCTTTCTCCACCTCTCTTTATCTTCTGGTCTTTCTGGGAATCCTTTAAAATTTTTAATTCTGGATTTAAATTTATCTGTATCTTCCATCATTTCTTTGTCCTCCCAATGAATGATGGCCACCCTGTTTTTGTGAGATCTGCGCATGTATCATCGATTACTCTGGTCAGGCACTTCCGTATGAGTTTATCACAGGACGTCGCCATTACGGTAAAGGCTTGTTACTTTGCAAAAGAGCATTGTATTTATAAGTAATATATATTTATTTATTTATATAAATACTTATTGTTAGCAACTGGTATTGAAATAAAGGTAAATAGTTGAGAGAAGTTTTAATTTGGCGTTATCAACATATCTTTCTCAGTAAAAACAGACGACGGGCGTCCATTGTGACATGAAAACATAATTGATCAGCTACCGGAAGGGCTGCGCAGTTCAAACTTCCGCCGGCCATCTTTCATTTTGACGACAGTAGTAATGTTCATTTCCTCCATGTCTTTCCAGACCTCTCTAAACCATGTCAACTGTGTCCTGGAGTTTTGTCGAAAAAAAATCAAACAATCTTTTTGTAGATCTGTCATTCATCATTCTTTTAATGTGTCTCTAGAACATCAATCTTCTTTTTCATCACAGCACACCATTTCTATTTTTAGAAAAAAAAAGAAGGAAAATTAAATCCTCATCATTTACTGAATTTGCCTAAATCTGATCAAATCCTGCAGAATGGATTAGCTAAAAGTGGATTAAAATTCATTGTTTCAAATATTAATAGAAGTAGGATAGAAATTCACTTTTGGGATTCTAATGGATTTTCTGCGGGAGAATTTGTGTTTCTTGAAAAGAACCTTTTTGGATAAGATTTCAAGTATGAAAGTTAGATCGTCCGTTATCCTCGAAGATGCACGCCAATTTTTAAGAATTTATTAAGAATATACACTGTCTGGCCACTTCATTAGGTACACCTGCCTAGTAGCGTGTTGGGCCCTCAAAACAGCCTGAATTCGTCGAGGCATGGATGCCACAAGATGCTGAAAACTTTATTGAGGTATTGTGTACCATGCAGACATAAAGTATGTCGCGCAGTTGCTGAAGATTTGATGGGAAGTGCAGGCCTGGAGCGAACAGCCCATTCCAGCTCATCCGACGAATTTTCAATCAGGCTGACATCCGGGGACTGAACAGGCCACTGCAGCAAGGAGAAGTCATCGTTGTGTTCCTTAAACCATCCCATAGTGATGCGGGCTTTGTGCACCAGCGCATTATCCTGCTGGAAGTAGCCATCTTCACGAGGATAAACTGTTAACATGTACGAGGGTTTGCACTTGGTCAGCTACGATGTTTAGGTACGCTCTAGTATCCTGACGTGCCTCCAAGAGATATCAAAGGACCCACATGCGCCAGGAAAACATCCCCACACCGTGACACTGGCCCCACCGGCTTGAAGAGGAGTTGAGACACGACCGGTCCAGACATTCATTCGCACAGCATGGGTGTACCTAATAAAGTGGCAGGACAGTGTATATTACATATATTTAATAACTCAGAGATATGATTTTTAAGCCTTAATAGATAGTAAGATAATAGATTATTATGCGTGACTATAACTTAATTGATTTTAGGCGAATATACGTAATTTTGAATAAGGTAGTGACCCGTAGTTCATCACCGTTAGGAATTTCAACTGAAAATGAAAAACGGTGACAAAGAAAAGCAACTTCATCTACTATACACTATAGGCAGCAAAAAAAGTACACACTGAGATAAAGTTTCAAAACGGAATAACATTATTTTGTACATTGAATGTAATAAAAACTTCTTGTCATTTTTCATGGGCGACATGGTCTTTATGGACTTAAAAATTTATTTTTTATGATTCATCTTATTTTATCATTAATTTTTTATTGCTTATTTTTTTAATCATTTTTTTTTTTTTTTATCGTTTTATCGTCATTTTTATCATATCTGTTATTCGATTTTTAACAATTGAACTGGGCGGATCCGACTGATGACGGATCAAGACGAAAGCTGGAACAGCTGGCTTGGATTCCCGGTATCACAATTTTCAAAACAGCTCGGTTAATCTTTAATTCTGTGTTTTGATGTTATGTAATATTTTTATAAGGCCTATATATAAAATACTTAAAAAAATAAATAAAGAATAACATCAGATTTAACACTGTGTGACCACAGCTGTTAATCCCATTTCCGTTGGATTAAACTAATAGCATTTCCTAAATTTGCCAAAAAGTAGGTTTAGTGGCTAACTTAAGAACAGTCGGGCAATTCGAAATGCCGTGTTAAAGAGTTAAAAATCGCTAAAGACATTTTAAGAGGTAATTATGTCGTAACAGAGTACTGAAAATGAAGTTTAAAGTGAAATAGACACTTCAATGTTGGTCATTATGTTGTACAGAATGAATATTTACAGAGCAGTAATTACGGCAGCAAATACAGAAAAAAAAGAAATATGTTGCACGATGTGTCACTATTCAATAAGTAACTGCTGCAATCTGATATCTATCTTCTTAAAACGACGGGGGGAGAATATAGTGTCTAGCAAACGGCCACCTATCTTATTATTTCAGAATATTATATGCATAACATTCATTGAGATTAACGCTTTCAAATGCCGATAATAAACAATTATATTTCACTTGAAGGCAACTAAGTAACAAAATGAGCTGTGAATACAAGGTAATGTTGGATTATCAGATAAATCTCTTTCCAAGTAAGCATTACTCTTTCTATGAGATTAGGTTCGTCGCAAAGGTACCCTTTAATGCAAATAATATTGAGTTTAAACTTTTACGCTCTTAAACTACGAATGACTTTAATCCTAGTTATTTGAATAAGAGAGATAATCTTCTTTAGAAAGAAAGTAATGTTGTGTTGAATCTACATTCTAAGATGCCCTTGAGGAAACAACCCATTAATAAATTAGTACACTTAGAGGTAAGTGTAATTGAAATTTACATTTTGTTTGAAATTAGTTTTGCTGAGTTTTGTTAATTACCTTTTCGTGCTTTAAGGTACTAATAGTTGCAGAATAGATTGAAGCGTCACGCTTTTGTCCTCATTAAAGGATAGATGGCGCAGGAGTTAAGGCCTCTGCGATCATCAGCCGAACAAGACAAATTTGGGATCGTCAGACCTGTAGAGAATATGTAATTTTGTGAAATAAGTTACTTGTGTTCTGTATTGATGAAAAAGGGCTATTTTAAGAGATTAGAAATACAAGTTGCAGATTCTTTTGCAATTAATAACTTAAGTAAAAAAAATATAAAAAAAATATCAATAATTATTTGCTGTACTTATTCTTGATCAATTACTTACAATTTATCCAATTTTCTTAATAATAATATTTTAGTCAATAAACGTGAAAGCGAAACGGGATTACTGCCTACAAAGCAGATTTCGGGTCCCTAATAATAAAAATAATACTTGTGGTGAAAAGTTAAGTCAGATTAAAATTCTCACTATAATGTTAATTATGAGAACGTGAATCAACGCATCGGATTGTTGTAACAATTACAACAATAAACTAGTGAAATGCATGGTCGAAGTCTCGCGTAACTTCTTGTAAAAAAATAATGATGGTGATGAAGAATCCAGTAAGTTATGTGCAATGGAGAAAAAAAAAAAAAGCAAAACAAACCGATTAACTTCATAATATAAAAGTATTATTCATCGAATATATAATGTATTTTGAACAGAGTAATTTCTCAGAACTGCTCCTGTAATGTTTGTTTCAACAGTTCACGAAAGTTATTGATTTGAATAGAAAAGATAACTTTAGTGCATACAACACTTTTCAAATCTACAAGCTTATATTTATTCCTAGATATGATAAATTGATTCCAGAAAATGAGAATATTTACCTGCAAGATTTGCAGTTATTTTGTGAGAATGAATGAAATGTATTTCTTTAACCGTAACCAGCCTTGTCGTTAAATCTTCTAACCCTGCCAGTCTGTTTAAATATTACTGAAAGGTGATTTCCCAAGACTAAATAGGCTACGCAACGATGCTGCGATAAAGAGGTGGAAGTTTTTTTTGAAGGCGGTTAGAACGGCCAGAGTTTCCGTGATGAATTTTATGCTGTGGTGCGGCTGTCGCAGATTTATCAAGATACCTCATGTGTGGTTAAAAAATATTGGAAAAATAAAGGCCATTTTGAAAATATTAACAATGCTTTTCATAAGAACTTATTTATAGTTGATAATAACTTCACTAGATTGCATAACATTAATAAACCAGTATAGTTATATTTTGCCAATATACAATACTGTTAGTAAAAATTGCAACATCAAGACGGACTGATTGGTATTAGCCTGAAACTTACAAGATAAAATATATCGGGTTGGAACATTGTGTCAGTGAAAATGCTCATGCGGTTTCGGAATAATGCTCTCTGAACTTCCCTGTCTTGTGAAAACGAATGACTCAAACTAGATGTTGCAGTGCTAGAGAAGAGCCGACATTGGATCTAAAGGATGTTTCTTAGTCTCACTATGCTGCGTCAGCGACAAAGGTCGCATGACAAATACCTGACGATCTTTGAGCGAAAATGATTGTTATCGTGAAATTGTACTTGCGTTTCGTCCCGTACGAGTGACAGTAATGCCAATATAGTATCAAAGCAGAAATGAGACTTGGACGCACAGAAATCCGGGAACTGGATCGCAAAAATCGCATGACTGCACGGGGTGACAGATAGACTACCTCTATTGCATATCTACATCCGCGGTGTTAGCATAGCAGTGCAGCACTGTTACAGGTCAGGCTTCGTCCTCTAGCACAGTTCGACTATCGTCGTGTTTTCTGACGGGTTCGCAGAAATCGTGGAGAACGCTAGCTTGCAGCGTGCATTTTGGAGCATCATACCGACCTAATGCTGTGTTGTGTTTTGAAGGTGCAATTGGCTTCAATTCTCAATCTCGCCTGATACGAATTTAGGGAACCCTCGACAGCGATATATCGGGGATATTTTATAGGCAAAGGTGATTCCCTTTCTTCAGAGTTGTCCTGTATTGCAGCAGGACTATGCTCTCGTTTCATGGAAGGCACATACCGCTGCTTCCTTGGTCTACACGTTCTCTCGATATGTCCCCGATGAACACGTCTGGGACATGGTAGGTAAGCACTGGATTCACAAATGAACTCAGGACACATATAGAAGCAGCTTCGCATGCTATTCTGTAGGCTCTTCAACGCCACGCCGTTATAGCTGTTCGAGGTGGCTTCATACCATACTGAATTTCGAAAGACAAAATCATGTATAGTTCTGTAAATGTAATCGGTTATCTATTTGTAACATGAGTAATTTGTGAGATAAATTTCATTTGAAAAGCGGGATTTTTTTTTTTCCTTGGTATTACTGAAAAAAATATTGTTTTATAAACTATAGTCTTCTGGAAATTATTTTTTTTCCCTGTAATGTAATAGTTTTAAACTAATTTATTAAATTTGTTGATTTGTGCTTCGAAAATTCGCAAACAAGATCGATTGCACGTGAAGATCTTTGTTTGGTAAATAACATTTATACGCTTGTGTATCATCAGCCAAGATAAACTCTTCAGTGGCTGCGGCAATCTGGTAATAATGGCCTGTCGTTGATTATCTATTACCGTTGGCTCTGGATGGCAGGTGTTGAAGCTTTTCCAAACGAGAACCCGATGCATATTTCGGCGAATCTTCGGACTCCAATATTTAGTTGTCATTCGTTTTGTCATTTGCAGATGACCCTTAAAATCAGAAACACACCAACCGTTTAACACCTCCCTTTTCATAGCTCTGTGTTTCATTGCTTCGATCAGTGGAACTAGTTTATTGTGTGAGGTTTTCTTGACGTATCATCTCAGTAATTTTCACATCAATTTTAATCTTCCCTTTTATTTTTATTTTTTTTTAAAGTTGAACGTCTTGGAAACTAAGCAGTATATGACGTTCAATGTTATGCTTTCTTTTTAATAATACAGATTACATACATTCTTTTTCCTTCATCAAGGCGTAATAAAATAATACAAGTGAATATAATTTTGTGCTAAAGCATAAATTTAAGGGTGATCCATAATACAAAATTTTAAAAATAATAATAATAATAAGGAATTACATTAACGAAAGGAAAAATAGAAATAAGTTAGGAAAATAAATAAAAAGAACGTATACGAAAAGAAGAAAAACAAAAAACTTAAACTGCCAATTCAGTTACCGTCCCAACAGCTGGATAGAAAGTTTAGTTCGAATCCTGGACTATTTAGAAAGGCTTGTTTTTGTTTTTTTGTTTTTTGTTTTAATAAGGCTATTTTTATTTTAATTAACTGTGTTTAATATTGAATTCAAAATTAACAGAAGTAAACTTGTATAAAACTGTAATATATATAAAATGTGACAAACATGATAGTATGCAATGTTCAGACATTAAAAAAAAAAATTAAAAATATTTATTTATTATTATTATTATTTTTTTAATGTCTGAACATTGAAGACTGTCATGTTGGCCACATTTTAAGACACATTTTAAGACTGCCTTACAAAATAAAAGGTTTTCAGTTTCGTTTCTTCGATAGCTGTAGTCGCCTGAAGGAAACCAACTCTGAGTTTTTCAATTTTGAACCTTAACTTCAAACTCGTCCTTAGAAGTTTGGAAATAGTCGAGGAAAAAGTAACTGTCTTTTTTTATTATTCGAACTCCTACGAGCAAAAAGTAATTTGACACTTGATTAGTCATGAAACGCAAAACAAGAGACAAGTTTTTGTCTACATTGCTCTCATTTCATGGTTCTATGGTAATGGGAAATTTTTTGTTTTTTCAGAGCTGAGATTGGTCTTTTAATTTTTTTTTTTTTTTTTACTTTATTGTTACAGGAAAACATTTTAAACTACGAATATGATTGCTAGCTTTAAGCTAATTGAAAATTCCTTTTTTTTTTGACTGATAATTAATAAATCTAAATAAAAGTTAACAAAGAATGAAGATGTGTAGTTGGTATTAGTGATACAGGTAGTAGTGTATTGTTCTTCATTCTACATGGCTGTGAATATAATATACACATAACTACAACAGGGTTCGGCAACCTTTGTTACTCAAATTGGTTAGGTTAATTATTGTAGTTAATTAAAATTATATGTATTTATCAAGATATTATATTCTCAAGAATTTTAAAAGCAAGAATTTCTTGTGAGAATTGACTCCAATTTTTTGTTTTTTTTTATTTGTTAAAACATTGCTATTTAAGGATTAACATGATTTGTTAAAAGATCGATAGAAACACATGGTTTCTGTTCTAATTCGTTCACCGTCACACGCTAAAACCACACGGAGGATTTTTCAAACACAAAAGTTAAAAAGTCTTATATTTGCAAAATATGCAAACGTTCTTTAGAAATGTACTGCGGCTCAAACATTTTTTTTAGGATGACATGCGCACATAGACTGGGTTTTTTTTTTTTTTATTTAAGCTTCATTTTCCCGGGAACCTCAATTTCGTTGTTGTTGTTCATTTGTATGGGAACGATTTCGATGGGGATGTAAACAATACATTACTAAAGTAACATTGTAATTCTTAACCAGAATTCGGATTTTTTTGAGCTTTTCTAACAAATAAGGAGTAAATAATTAGTTCTGCGAAGATCCTTGGGTCTAGCAACGAAGTTTGTAGTAGGATGGTTTCCATCACTGCCAAAATAACTTTCGTAATTTGTCGATAAAAGGGGCCGGGATGGATTTGATAGATTTCCGCATTTGAACGTGTGCTCTTTACCGATAAGGCCCGATTCAGTTATGGATTGTCGTCCTTCTACCCCCACCCTCTCCCCTTTTCTCTATCAGCGCTGCGCCGTCATTGGACCCGAAAGTTTTATTATTGACAACAAATCTACTATTGATAGGAAGCATCGGATCAAATGAGTTTTAATCTTTCAGATAAGGCCACCAAGGTAGTCATTATTCTGCAATCAACTCGTGGAAATGGCAGTTAAATCTTTAAAAGCATCCCATCCCCACTCCCCATTAATTATAATAGAAGGAAATCACATCGATTGATTGCTAGGGTTTTAGTTATAGTGAAAAGTTTTTAGATCTGTATCGAGATAAATATCTAACATGCGTACTTTCAAGATGTCTATTTTACTAACATGTCGCGATATCAAAGGACCTGTAACGCCATGGAATGAACCACTTGAGGCGGGGCTTCATAGTTACAAAATATCCCACCAGGTTACTGCTTGGCTCATGGGATAAACAAAGCCCTGTGCTTTGTTTTAACCTGTGTGGATATAGAGGAAATATTACATTAAAGAAGAAAAACCAAGCGTTTTTACATAATTATTACAATAAGGAACTGCACAGTACTGAACCATTCCTTCTTGAAATATCAAAAATCGACGATTTTTTTTAGTAATTCCCATTAAGTATATACTCGCCCTATGGGCTTTCTGTTTGTTTATCCCACAAGATCTCTCGGCATGTGCTTACACGTGACATCGGTAGGGGCAAGTGGTCCATTTAATGCCGCTTCTGTTTTTTAAAAAGGGTTGGAATAGACATTCTTTGTTCTGTCACGAGAAATTATATTATTCGTCACGAATGTTTTTACTTCTACCCATTATCAAATTCTAAGTTGTGTTGCTATCCGCCCTGAAAGTGGGTTCCTGTAATTAGCCAAATGGTGCAGCGCTTGACTGCGGCCTGAAGGACTTTCCACGCTGAATTCTCATCCATACGGGTCTTGTCGCATTACTTTCCCGGACGTTGAAGGCAGGAAGGGGGCGTCGGGTTGACCACCCGACCTCAACTTCCTACCGTTGGGGAAACGGCGGGAGCTTTATCTCTCGCGATCCATTACGCCCTTAATAACTGATACTTTAACTTGCTACGTAAAATACAAAGATGTGTTAATTCACTTTCTGTAGTGATAGCAAGAGTTGTTCCTATTAATTGAGATGCATCAGGAGCAGAAATTGCAATTGTTCCTCCATCTGGCTGAGAAAACGCTATTGTCCAAACTCAAGATGCCACTGCTGTAGCTATTTCTGAAGGAGGGATTCCTGATGCATCAATAGCATTTTCTCAGGCTCAGATTCCTGATAGAGAAACAATTGCAATTTCTGATGCATCTCAATTAACAGGAACAACTCTTGCTATCACTGCAGAAGGTGAATTACCAGACTGGACAATTGTTAACAGTGTGAGAGAAGTTCTAAACAAAGATCTGTTGCTAGGCAACGGCGCTGTAATTGAGTGGCGCTAAAGAAAAGCAAAAAAAAAAATAGAGCTTTCAGCTTTTAATATTATGTTTATGATTTCAAGAAGATTTATTGTAAAGAAGTTCGACGCCAACTTTTGTGTGTTTGTGTATTTTTATTTGAAAAGCTTGTAGTTTAAAAGTTATGCTGCATCATCATAATAACCAGTAAGAACGGGATTGTCATTTTTGTTCTAAATTGATAGATTATATTTAAGCACTATTAAATCTCTTGAATTTGCCAGTAATTTACTTGTTTGTGAAATTTCAAGAGAAAGAATTTAAGGCTATTAAATCCGAGGAGCTAGGAGGTCAGTCAGTGAAATCGGTCATCTCATCATTCCTTCTCGATTCAGATGGACAAAAGGCGTTGTAATTATTTTTTCAGTAATATTTCTTATTTTGCTTTTATTTATTTTAAATTCTCTTTTTTTATAGCTTATAGATTTGAAGTGAATAGTTACAAACTTATTTTGAGGTTCGTACATTGCATATTGATGTTATGTACGTATTATTCTTGAGAGGAAAAATGAATCTTAATTATAAAGGATGAATTTCTCTTTCTTACTAAATAAAAAAAAAAAAAAATATTGAGAACTTGTATCGCTATAAATTCATTTGATCCCAAAAATTGATTCCCTTCCAACATTGTCAGAATGAGGAATTGTCTTCTACGAGACTTCCTTCTTAACATGGAATGCCCTCTTTTGATATTTTTTTGAGATATTGCCTTTGAAAAATTAATATGGTTTCGCTATACAAAGTTTGAATAAATCGTTAAGTTTAAAACTAGAATTTCTAATTGAATTGCAGCTTCTGGATAACCGGAAGTTTTATTTCTCGTGCGCTTGATAGCTCGTTGCAATTACGGAAAGGGCTAGGGATGATTTACTGCTGATGTTTTCCTAGAACCTGGCCCTTGGTTTCACTCCTTCTGCTGTCAAAAGGAACCGTGGGAGACGGATCTGACTGGCAGATGGGACGGTGACCCTCACTTATGATCAGGCCTCTCTGGTTCTTTTATCGGGGAAGGCGGCGTTGGGCTGAAGAGTCCGATGAAGGACGAAACGGCCGTTCCCAACTTCTTCCCTGTAATCGAACAAGAGAGGCAATTTCAATTTATTCAGGTGCTGCTTTTGTTTTTCTCGCTTTAAAAAAAAAAAATGTTTAAAAATTTGTATATTTTTTTTTTTTTTAATCGAATGGCAGTAAATAGCTAGGAGATCAATGCGATTGTCTGGCTGTCAAAGTTGCTAATTCTTTATCCAAGGTGCACCACGGGGATCGAACTAGCTTTACATCGCGAAAAACTAACGGGAAAACTTTAATCGAAGTATTTATTTTAATAAATAAAAATAAATTTCCTATGCACTGAAGTTTGTTTTAGTACCCAAACCCATCGTTGGTTGTTTAGTCCTTATTAATCAGAAAGCACAAAAGTTTGCTTTGTGATAGTTCATTTTTATTACAAGTTTTTTATTAAGGCTCTTTTTTTTCTATTCTTTAATGCCTTAACAGTGTAAAATGTACTTCACTTAGAGATATTGTTCCGATACATCAAACTTTAAATCAAAATTTAAAAATTAAATTCGTAAAGTATTAAGTTTTGCCTTAAAGCTCTACTCCACAAACATCACAATTACTATCAGTTTTTCTTTATTTTTTTTATTTTTTTCATTTTTTTTTTTTCTGTAGGTTTCTGTAGAAAAACGTCGAAAGGTGAGAGAGAAAAAAATGTTTAAAATTTCAATCGAAGAATCTCCGTAATGCTGGGCGAACACGTACCAATCTGCGGCAATATTGGTGGACAATATTGGTCATTATTGATATTGGCAGTTGGTATTGTGCGCGAACACTCAGGTTTTCCTTTACGAGTATTGGCCTGGTTACGGCGTTGCTCACTAGGGAGGGCTAGAGAGAGCGTGTTTCCGTACAGAATTGCTATAGTATTAAACGCCATCCCTCTGTCGAAATCAATGAAGATTCTTTCATTATCAATTGACAAAATGTTGTTGTTGGAATTATCTGTTTTGGGCCGACCCATTTTGCTGATTTTAAGCCTTGTTTCTCAAACAAAATGGCCGGCGTGAGTGATTGATTTTCCGATTTTCAAAGTCCCGCCTTCCTTCGACGTCACCATTGTCACGTGATTTCATCCGTTCATGTGATTCGCTCGCTCACCAGCAATGTTTCTCGCCAACTAAAGTTGGTACTTTTTTTCCGACAATCGCCAATGGGCAATATTGTTCCTTTTTATTGCTGGAAACGGTTGGTACCAATCAAAAGGACCAATATTGTCCACCAATATTGCCGCAGATTGGTACGTGTTCGCCCAGCATAATGGGTAAACACTACCATGGGAAGTACAGCAGAACAGGAATTTTTGTGTTAAAGATGAATCAAAAGAGAATTAGCAAGAATAGGAGGCACAAGAATTTTTTAATCCCCACATTCTCAGTCATGTGGTTAAGTGAGACCCTGATAGTCGACATTCTTAACAATTTACTGTTTACAGTTCAGAGTTATTATAAGACTACTAAATAACGGTAAACTACTACTACTACTAATAAATAACAATGAGACAAATTATTTATATCCTGGAATAGCTGTTTCACGCTCGTTGGTGATCAGGAGAAGTCAACAGTAAATAAATGCGTAGTTTGAATTTTTATTCTTTAAAAAAATTCATTGAGGCCTGCGCACTGCTGGCACATGAATTTTCTCACTAATTTTTCATTGGGGAGTTTTTCATTGTGTATTTTTTCCTTTTAGGCACCACTGCGCTTCCGATGTATAATAATAATAAAACGGATGCATTTCTATAAATATAATCTTGCATTTCTTTTAGACGCTACATCTTTCTTATATGATAAAATTCCGAAACTATATAATTAAAACAATAAAAACAAGTTAATAAAATAGTTGGGATAGTTTTCATCTATTTTTTTTTTTTTTTTTTAACAAATAGATTAGAGTTTTATTTATTTTTTTATTACGAAGTCTTAGGTGAGAGAGAGAGTAATTCCTTAATAAATTCTCTTAATTCTCATTTCCTGGATAAAGGTCTTTCAACTTGTGACAATGGATGCTTTTTAATTTCGTTTTCCGTTGAGGCTTTGTTGTAATTATCTTCTTCATCACTATTGTGGTCATGAGTTGGTCTTATTACTACAAAGTGTGTCAGGGATATCTTACATCGAAGCAATTACATCCAAGAATACCCAGTTGTGTAATAGTGGCTTAAATGAAATAATTTCAGTGAAAATGTGGTGAAACGGAAGAAAATAGAAAGGATTTGTTATAAAAACTAGCAAAATTTTTTTTTTTTTTTTTTTTTAAATTTTTTTATTATGTAAATTAGATAATGCAAAAAAAAAACCTGGAAAAGAATAAACTGTATTTGAGATATTTTTTGTTGAATGACTACGTGAGTTTCACATCTATTTCTATTTTTTCGTTATCTTATTTGATGTTGATTTTAAATTTGGGTTGATTTTAAATAAATAAGGATATGACTTTGTTGTATGCCACTGTTCTTGGATTCCCGTTCAGTTTCTGTAATAAGGCTTCATCTTGACATTGCCGTCAATTTAAAGTAACACTAGTAATAAAATTCCAATTTCCTAGCGATTTTTTTTCTCCCTAGAGAAACCCAGTGTCTAGAATCCTATTCTCCTCGAGAGAAGCTTAGAAGAGTGTCTTTTTTTGACCTGGTCCTTTTTAGCTGGGTGTAGCTTTTTTTTTTTTTTTTTCCTAATCTTTCGCGATTGGTTGGAAGTGGCTTTGTTGGGGATCCGTCTCGATTGGATGTGGGTGGTAGGCTTATTTGGATTGTCATGGGGGCTGAGGGGGCTGCCACCCGTCCCTCGTGATGGTGCTGCAAAATGCCATTGACAATTTGCACGGTTTCATCCTGACCAATCGGATTATACGTCCGGGGATACAGGCCGCGATGGCCGCCCCGGACTGCTTGGCTTTCCTGCTGATTTCCCGACTGACTCCCCCCGCAATTGCTTGAATATCCCCTCGCCAAAAGCAGCTTGTCATGGTCCTAATTAGCGAGTTATTTTCCCCGATCATTTAACTTGGCAATTCCGAAATTTTGCCTTCAAAGCCTATCTTCCGAAGGAAACTGAAACGTACACTGAGATTGAATGTGATTGTGGATGCAAAACTTTGAAACGGTGATTGGATCTTAAAATTTGTCTCTTGTCGGTAAATATGCCGGCCGATCTGGCTTTTGTGGTTTTGAAACTTGTCGAGAAATTCGCGCTCGGAATTGACAAATATCGCAAATTAGAAAAGCATTGAAAAAAATTATTATATAAAAAAAATTACATTGATTATAAAAATTATATATACTGTATATAAAAGCGTGTTCTCTGTATCTTAATCCAATTTCATTTGCTTGTGTTTTGGTTGCTAAATCTAATTAATTTTGATTTCCAATTTAAGCATTTGTGGATTTGTTACGTCTTGAAAATAATCAAATTTAGTTTCAAATTGGATTATACTCTTTGTATTCGGCAAATATTGTAATTTGTAAATACGATTGATGTATTCACAAACATACGCGCGCGCACTCTACTGTAAGTAAGGATGATGTTTAATTTCTTTCAAAGAACTTCCATTTCTGTATTATACTAAATTTAATCGGCGATTTTTTTCAGAGTGCTATCAAACTCAAAGCTGCAATTACTAACGGAGACGTATTTATGGGCGATGATGATATACATTTTTTAACAACTCCATAAAATTAGTCATAGTTGCAACCTGCTATGTAGCGTTTTTGCTCTTCACATTCAAGCTGCCAGAGGAGAAAGCTGAAGTCGTCAGCACACCCTCTCGTCACACCCTCTCGTAATAGCTATTGATTATTAATTAAGTATAGATGTAATGTTCAATTTAAATCTTCCCTCTAATATCTTCTTTTCAGAAATATTTAAAAAAATGAAAAAAAAAAAAAATTCGGTATTTCTATTGTAATTTAATGAAGAAAAAAAAATAAGAAACGTTTTTTTAATAAAGGAATGTTAATAAAATCCAAAGGGAGAAGGGTTTTTAATAGCTGTCTTATGGAATAGTGAATTTTGGCAATTGTGTATTTCTATTATCTAAACCATTTCACGTGAGTTTAATGAAAGAGAAACGAATTTCAGAAAACCTTGTATTTCCTATTGCAAAACAACAACATTGGGTTGTAGGGCACTGTCTCTTGAACATAACAGAAACGGGGAAACAGCTGGTAAACATTGATGCGGTTTTAAGTCGATAATCTCGCCAGTGGAATTAAGTTGTTGCTGTTGTTTTTAACCAGGACTTAAAAACCCAGAATCTACAATATTTGCTTTCTGAGTCACGCTCCCGGACTCTCCTTCAATTTATGGTAAAAAAACTAGATCAAAACATTCGCTGTAAACACAATACGAAATCTAAGGGGAAAAAAATAATTCCTGGTATTGAATATTTTTTTTTTTTTTTTTTGTAATTCGAAAAAAAAAATTGAAATCCATACTTCAGCGTATAGTCAGTAACCATTTGTACCAGGATTGTGAAGCTTTAAAAATGGCAGGTATGAGTTTATTAAAATAAAGATCCCTGTAGATATTGGTAAGATATCGGACTACATCTATTAAAAGCCAGAGACCCAAAACCGCTACAAAGCATTTTTAATCATTACAATCGTGATAAATCCGCTAAAATGAAACATGAATGTAAATAGATTGTATTTAAAAAGAATCTGTTTTGATATTAAATATTAAACTTAAAGCCAACACACAAGATTATTATAGAAAGGTTTAAAACTTTAAAAATACAAAACCGCGAACGGTTTCGCCTCTTGAAGAAGCTCATCAATGCCTTGAACAAGAGGCGAAATTGGTCATGGTTTTATGTTTTTAAACGTTTTTATCATAATCTTGTGTTTTGGCTTTAATTAATGTTAATATTACTATGCATAATACGTAAAATTACTTTTTTTAATTTTTGTTTTGATGATAATCGCTCTAAAACACTATATTACAAAATTATATAATACGAAAAAATGAACTGAATGCAGACATTGAAGGAACGTTAGATTCGAGTTCTTTAGGGAACATGTTTTATTTCATAACTGAATTTATGCAAATATTAGAGACTGGGACCATCTTATTGCCTGCATTTTGAAACGAAAGTTTGTTTAAAGTTCTTTTCAAAAGCTGCTTGTTTTGCTTAAAACTTCTTTGTTTTACTTAGCAATTCCCAAGTGACTGTTTTCCTAACTCTCTCTCCTTGAATCTCCTAATTCATTCGTGATTTGTTTTCATTTTAATTCGGATTATCCCGCGGCTTTTGTAAGCGATGCGATCGCCTGTCTGACAAATTCGTTATCCATTTTTATCGCTCGGTTTAATTGAGAAACTGTCAACTCATCGGGAAATATTTCACGACGCAAATCCACTCTTTTCCATCGAATAACATCTCTGTTGATGAGTCATTTGCATTTCGAGGCATATTTTCATTTTCGTTCAACAAAAATTGATGTTCAGTTTAATGCAAATGGGATGCATTTCAAACCATTCACGTGTGGAATCTGATTAAGGTGACGGGTTTTTGATTTATATGAATTGCAAACCGTGAAAGTTAAAATAAATTACAATTTCTCTGGAACAATAAGAAATAACAAAGACCAATGAAAGACTTCTCCACACTCAACGAATGGTTGAATTAGCATTAGTAAAGTATCTTTTAAAACTGAGGTATCTCATCTTAGTATCCAAAGTAAGTATCCTTCTATAGACAATTAGAAAGGTTTTCACATCTGTTGCTTTATTATTTTATCATATAACTAGCAAAAATACCCGTTCTTCGCTCGGGTTACAAAAAACGAATGTCCTGTTGTGGATGATGAAGAAATTGCAGTTGCGAGATCACTTCAAAACTTTTCCGGTTAAAATAAAAATAAAAAAATAACTCAAACAGATCTGATCTCGTTTCAAATCTATATCTATCCCGAAAACCCCGTAGAAGTAGGGAGAATAGCCTCTATCCATGTCTTCTCCATGTAAATTGAAATATTTAAATGAATTATAATACGGGGAAATGCATGAGACTTTTACTACATTTTAATATAGTTTTCATAAATTGAAAACAATCAATAAACAAAAACAATAAATTCATTAGGTAGCATTTTCCTAGTGACAAGACATTCAAAATACTAAATTCCTTGAGACCTGCTGAAGAGGCTAATGGCCAGATCTCGTGTTTTCCGTAATTCTCATGCAAACGAGATCGTAAACATCCATCTGTTAGACTGTACAAATGTATATCTAACCCGAAAACACCGTCGTTATTATGCACTACAATATTTGTGTAGTTCTCATTGTCACCACATATGTGGTGCTATTTCATTGGTTTCACCCCTTTTCAACCCCTGAGGGGTGGTTGAAAAATGACTGTAACCTCCTGGGAAGTCGAAACGTTCGGTCCTTCTGCCCTATTGTGATGTATAATTTTTAACTTTTATCCTTTAACATTCACCTAATATATATGTATGTGTATAAATTTATAACGTTAAAGCTACATCTGAATTTACGTAAGAAAAAATTAATAAAGACTAAATATTTTAATAGGAAGTCCCTCAAAATCTGTATAATGAATTGTATAAATAATATCTTAATTTCTATAGGACTAATTAACATTTAAATAAACTGAATAAATTCTACCGGAATTAGAAGAGAAATTTCATTACTGAAAAAATGGGACCTTGGAGGAAGGGGGGGGGGTTAAAGACTGCGGTCATAATATCGCATCTGTCTTTTAGTGTAATTCTCAAACTTCTCCTGAAGAAGACTGAAGATATCGAGCCGAACTGTTGAACGAAAATCAAGAAATAAAAAAAGAAAATCCTCATTAAGAGATATAAAATAGACATTGAATCTCAGTTCAACTTTCCAGTGCAGCTGTTGATCGCTGAGACTTTAGGTTATAGGTGAACTTTAATGAAGAATTATTATTTTCACCCAATATTGGAAGTTTCTGACAAAAAATTTTAAGACTCCAAACGACAAAAAAAAAAAAAAGTTCTAGAAAAGATCTAATATTTTTCAAAAACGACTCTTAATTTCCACAAAGCCGTGGGGGGGTTCCCGCCATTTCGCTTCTGACTTAAACACTGATGACCTCACGGTCTTTCACTTGGCGCTCGTCATTTAATTGACTTCTCTAATCTCTCCAAGACAACAGAATCCCACGTGGCCAAGTTCCCAAAACGTCCCTAGAATCAATGGATCAGTGAACTGAACTGAGGGTAAGAGAAGTAGGGGTGGTGGTGGCAATTGTCGACTCCCTCCCGACAAGCGCAGGAGCTCTGCTCTTGATTGCCTTGATTGATTTTTCCCGCAATTTCGCATTCACTGTTTCTCCATGTGAAGAGGCCTGTGCAGATCCGCTAATCAAGGCGCGAGATGGTTGACATTGGACAAAAGTTTTTAGAACCACTCCGACTCAACTAAATAAGCACGTATTATATGTCCTGCCTAACTTTTGTTAATAAAGCTTGGGGAGATAAGGAAATATTTTAATTAATTTCTCAAGTAAAAATACGGATGAGTCGTAATCAAGATAACGCCAAAGCTACGTAGACCAAAAGGCTCAGTTTTAATGTTAGGCTCGGGCCACTGAAAACAAAGATTTCCTTCGATTTTAGAGCATATCGATCTTGTTGCTAGAGAAATCAATGAGGGGAAAAACGAAGAAATCTTAATATATCTTAATACATATATAAAAATGAGTGTTTCTTTGTTTGCTTGTCCCGTATGCGTTCTTATACTATTCATCAGATTGCGATGAAACTTTGAGTTGATGTGCGAACGCCCGCGAAGGTTTTTGAATTAGTAGAACCATTTTACAATATCTGATGCGCGAGGCGTTTCAACAAATGAATGTATTTCCGGTTTCAACGTTTGCAGTTTCCGTTGCGACTCGCATTTGCAATGACCATCAACAAAGCCCAGGGACAATCGCTATAAGTGTGTGGACTAAATTTGGAAAATCCATGCTTCACACATGGACAGCTGTATGTGGCCTGCTCACGCGTCGGAAAATCTTCCGATTTATTCGTGTGTGCACCAGAAGGAAAAACAAATTAAATATTGTGTATCCAAAACCACTTCAATAAACAGAATTAAAACATAAGTACTTTTTCTTTGAGTGGCACTGCAACGCATGCCGGGTACAGCTAGTAAGAAATAAAAATAGACATAATATAGAAAACACTAGCTCTTCTCTAAACATCGCTACATTTCGCAGAAAGCTGCCTTTTCTGCTTCTTCAGGCTTAATTACAAAGCAAAGTAGAAACATAGAATAATTTAAACAAACTAGATAGGCATGTTTACAATCATTTGAAAAGCTTCGCGATTTTTACAAATGTTGAATATTATAGCGATGTTTAGTGAAGAACTTGTTTCCTTTGTTTTCTATATTATAATTGGGGTTTACATATTTATATAAAAATACAGTTGCTATTAAAATACTACATCACAATAACTCTGATACTAATTGAATGGTAAATTAATAAAACTCACTACAATCTCCCTATTCTCTTACAAAGTAAATCTTGCTTAAATATTAAGAATCTTTAAGATTAAAAAAAAAATTCACAAAAAACCTAAGATTCTTTTCCAAAATCTTATTAACACGATTAAAAAAAATAACACTAATTATATAGAAAAACTGAAACTTGTTCAAAAAATCTAATCTGACGAATAACAAAATTTTAGCCTGTTCCTGTAACAAAACGCTGTAAAGTAAATATCTCTTGTTTATCTATGTCTAAAAACTTTTGAATTGTTGAATGCCTTCTTGAAACCCGTTGGTCCATTCTGGAGAAATAAACTCATGAAAATGACAAATTCCCCTAGGAAAGCAGTAACAGTGTAGCAATTTATTTCTATTGGTTTCTTATCAGTGCATATTAATCCATGTAGGAATCTGTTGTAATTTGCGTTTGTGATTTTTGTCTTAAGTACTTGCGGACTCGCTTTTCATTTGCTAAGAATTAATTTTTATTTATTTATTTATATTTATTTACAATATCTTTTTTTTTCCGGGCAATTATTTGTATTAAGTATTTTCACAATTTTAAAAATCAAAGGAAAGAAATAAACAAGCTTTTCAATTAATCAGGAATTTCTTATTGAATCTAATTATGCGGAATGTTCGAAAGTTGTATTTATCATTGTAAATGTGACGCTCCTACCATAACGTAAGTTTAAAAGGTGTCATTGATGTCACGATTTAGTTAGCAAACCATTGAAAGCGAAACTACAAGCTGTAATTTCTTCTTGTAATTTGATTTGAAGTCGGCGAAGACAAAGCCACATCTTGGAGCGAGTATTTTGGAACTTCAGTGGGCAACAGGAAATCCACATCACACAATCAATGGTTGAACGGACAGAAGGAAGGCGTTTCCGTTGAGGAAGTATTTAGAGCGTCGAAGACCGACTTCCCTTCCATTGCATCCCCCTTTCACTCAGTTTCATTTGTGATTGATCTCATTCCTTGGCAAAGTTTACGATTCTTAGCGTTTGTATTTCGTACTAAAATTGGATAAATAAGATCCCTTTTTTTTAGTTTATGTTTACAAGACTGACTTCGGATCAACAATGCAAAATCTGAACCATTAAATCCTTTTGCATTTACATTCATTTATCATTTTAAACAACAGAAAAAGATTTTCTATGAAGCAGTTTCATACTAAAGAATTTTCATACTACTTCACTTTTTAACGTGTGTGAAACAATTAATTATTAACCAAAACTTAATTAGTTTTAAAAAAATATACTTAAATATGGAGCTTTTGGGCTCCTGTGTGGTAGCCCTCATCAACAAGATGGTGCCCGAAATGTTTAAGTATATTTTTTTTTTACTTTTTTTTTTAAAACTTTTTTATTCAAAACTTGTGTGTTTTTCTTGAAAATAATAGAAAATTTTCTCTTCATAAAGAAAAAAAAAAATCCTTTGTAAAAATACAATGCAGAAACAATTTCCATATGAACGTTTTCCGCAATATCTTAAACAGAATGGATGCGCTTGCACCGTCGAAGAGAAGAGGAGAAAAATTGTTTATGGACGTATTTTAAGAAAATAACGCGGACTGTTAACGGGAAATTCCTGAAAGAATTTATATCTATTTTTCTTATGTTTCTTTTTCTAATTTCTTTTAATTATTAGCATTAAAAAAACAGAAAGTCTCGAATTTCTAGATTGTAATATCTAACAAAATCAAACTCTTATCTTTCCGCATTACTTACTGAAGCTGTATCTCAATCCAATTAATTTTTACTGTATCGAAGCGCACGAAAGGCTTCGTTTCCATTCAGAGTTGGTAGAAACGACTTTTCTGTGCTTTTTCTAGGTATTTTGTCTCCTTCTCGACAGAGACTCTCACGGGAAAATTTTCAATCCGTAATCCGTAAACATGCATGAGGAGCTTCAAGAGGATTGATTCAAGCTCATCGAAAGTTATTATTGATAAAAACAGACCGATTTACTTTACGAAAGACATTTTTGGTGCCAATGATGACGTAGGGGTTTATTCGCTGTACAGTAATCAAAATCACTCAGTTTATAGTTATTGAGGAGATAAAATCTATATTGAGGAGATGGAAACTACACAAATACAATTGTGAACACTTTATCACTGCCCTAAACTTATACAGGTAACCCCGGAAGAACACGATTAATTGGTTGATTGTTCTTTGAAACCGTGTTGTTCGAGACGACAAAAAAACGGGCTTCCGTTTCAAGTGTGAAAATTAAAAAAAAAAAAAAAAATTTTTTTTGTTAAATATAAAACTAAAAATTTTTATTTTTAAAAAATTCAAAATGCTTACTATTAAAGAAAAAAATATTTATAAAATAATCATGAATAACATTTATAATGTCAATAGGGGAAAAAAATAATCAAAATAATGAAAAAATAACTATACAATTGGTTAAAAATCTTTCAAATCAATAAATTGAAGAATAATTTTAGTTTAAGATTGGAAAACTATATAAAATATAAATTATTCAGTCAAATTAATTGGGCAAAATATAATTCTAAAACACTAAAAGTATTAAAAAGATTAAAACTTCATTAATCGCTGATGTAATTGATGAGAATATTACTCTACATTTTTAACTACTGTAATTTTACATCAAATAATAGATGTATTTTATTCTTTTTCAAAAGAATTACTCGAAAATCCTGTAGTTTGAAACCGTGTAATTCGGGGGAAAGTGTCAGTGTTCTTCGAAACTCGTGTTCTTCCAGTGCTGTGTTCGGGGGTTAGATGTACATGAATCATTTAAAGATTCACCGGAGAGAAGTACATCGGCGAGTATTTCGTCAACTTGTTGGCAAAATTCTTGCAAGATTTTTCCTCCTGATTATCGTACGTAGACGTAATTGGAACATTGTTGTACGAAAATAATTCTATTGAGCATATTTCGTAATAATCTTTCATCTAATTCCGCTTACAGTAGCCAAATAAACACTAATAAACTTCTTCACGAACTCTTTCGTGAATTTGTAGCAGCAAATATGCAATTTGTTCTGGGCATTCACATGTACGTACGTTACTGATAGCTATTTTTCTTTTCTCCTTACATCTATTGAATATTTTCCCAAAACAGACACACCTTAGTTTTATAAGACTTCGGAATTTCCTCTTTTAATCTTCGTCGACTATCGGTTAATGGTAAGGATAGAACTTGTTGCAGTAATAGCTTTAGCCAATTCGTTGCAAGTCGATTTACTGTCCCGCCCCCATCTCAGAGAGCGCCCTTCGTATTCCAAGAATGCGGTCAATTTCGGCGGCGAAGAAGAATTGAAGAAGCTGGGTTGGTGGGCCTTCATCCCTTAACCTGCATACCACACTGACACCTATTGCAGGCCTCGTTTCCAATCGGTACTCGTCGTTTTCATCTCCCCCCTTTTCTCATCTCCTGCCTACATCATTCTCCCTCCTGTACAACCTGTCCGTGATTGATGACCGAATAACCTTCTTTCCTTCTTTCCTTTGATTTGTGTTCCTTTTAAAATTCGGTTTTTGTTTTTTTGTTTTCTTTTTGGTTCGAGTTTTTTTTTTCTGGTCTCTTCGCATTGATTTCACCATTTTGTGATTGTTTCTCTTCTCAAGAAGAAATAAAAAACAAAGTTCAAACAACATTATACAGGATGGTCCACAAATCCTTACGAATGAGAACATATTGATTCTGTGTGTTTCAATTGACATTTGCATGGTTACGGACTATGAATAGTCAGTTCTTTCTTCGTGAGCTGTTAACTATTGGAAGATGCCAAGTTGAATGATCTGGAACCTTTGCAGATTTTTTTTTTTCTAAGGATATTTGAAGAGCAAAATTCACTAAAGGAAAAAAAAAAAATAAAAAAAATATATAGATGACCTAGTTGAACAGTATAGTTGAATGGCCTCCAAGGCCCACTAACCTGACACCTATGTATTTTCAAGGGAATTTTTCAAGAGAAAAGACGAATCTACTTAGTCACGAACATTTCGATCACTCCAGAAAAATTACTTAGCCAATTACGTACCTTCAAATGTATGTCTTTAGTCTATTAAACGCCAGTGGTTCAGTCAATTGTAAACCTACTATGGTTCCATAATTTCATGGATTATTTCTAAATTAAATTGATAGAATTGAAAGAACGGAGTGTAGAACTGAAAGGTTTCAACTGATTAACATTTGCAATTACCTTTGTATTGCTTCAGTTAGTGTTGTGAATTTCCAGATCCACAGCTTCCTACTGCTTTTTTTTTTTCTTTCTGTTTTAAATGCTAGACTCTTGAGCTTTTCATCAAAACTGATGCAAAATAAATAAATGTATCTAGTTGTCACAGAGAAAAGAAATCTTTGAGGTAGAGAGTGAGTTGATTTTTGGCTTAAGTACCAATAATGAAGTAATGGCTGCTTTACAAGTTCTCGAAAACTTGCCTTAAACCGGCAAGTTGCTGGAAAAAAACAAAACAAAAAAAACCTAACACTTTCTTCTAAATACAGCATGATCAAATTTGAGGTATCTATTAGAAGAAACTCGACACCAGCGCACCTAGCGGCGAGAAAAATTCATTTGAAAAACTGCGGCTGTGTTAAATTGAAGCTGAAATCTGGATGTACTTTGTTCGTAGTTTCATCACAACATTCTCTTCTGTCGGGATCTTTTTTTTTTTTTTCCCTTTATCTCAGCTGTGTGATTACTTGAGAATTAAAAGCAAAACTAAAACCGCAAAACCAATTTCTTTGTCGCTTCGCTGCCATAATATTTTGATCGCGATAAGAACGAGAGCAAAACGAGACTTGCCACTGCAAAATTTGCTTCGACATGGAAAATCTTCGAAAATGTGTAAAGCGGCCATAAGCTTTACATGAAATCAATCGGCGTGTTTTGTGAGTGATTCCCTTCCCCATCCATTATCATTTTGATGAATCTTCTTAAAAGCTGACATGCCCGAGAACTAGGGACGACATTTTTTTTTTTTTTAATCAAATGGGTCCTTATATTAAATTGGGTCCTGAGTTAAATTAGTGCGATAAAACTACAAAATTTCCCAAAGAATCTAAACATTGGAATCTAAACAGCCGATTTCTATCCTCTTTACTTCATTGTCTTAAACACTGAATATTAATCCATTGCGCGCGTTTTGATACGATTAAAATTAATCCGATGCAGACAATTTAAGTAAATAATTTTAATTTAATTTAATGGAAAATTTTGTATTGTTATTATTCGGCAGATAACAGAATTTGAATTATTAGGCTTTTTCGTTCTTTAGCTTTCACGACTTTAAATAAAAACAAGAAATAAAGAAATTTTAAGGAAAGTTATATTTGAATTTTTTTTTTTTCCCCAGAATTTTATTTTTAAATCTTTATTTTAAACAAATTTGCCAATAGGTATCAAATATTTTTTAATATGCACTAGCAACCCGGGAAAAGTGGATTCTCCCAACCCACGGCTGCTTTTAGAACCAGCGATAGCGCCTATGACATATTTATTTTTATAGAGATTAGAATGTAGTCCCGTGCCTAATGGATAAGACGTCTACCTTCGGAGCAGAAGGTTGCAGGTTCGATTCCCGTATTGAGCTTGTAGAAATTATTTCTATTTTCCCAAATCCGAATAATTGCGCCGGACAGACAGACAGACAGACAGATTTTAGTAATATAGATTAGAGAGATAACTGAGAGAAAAACGTTTTATATAGCTTTGAGTAGAGACATTCCGGACAGTCAACTTTCAAAATAATCCGCGCGCAAAGCGAGGGGGTGGCTTTTCGTTATTACGCGGATGATCGAACTGTTGACTTGGCTATATCTGTAGATAAGCAGCTTCGGACAAAAAACAGAAGCGAAGAAAACATCGCTATAAAATGAAGCGCAATAATTATGAAATCTTAAAACTTTGAAAGTTACTAATAGATGTTTGGGAACGTTACCTCACTATTAATTTAGATACGAATTTGACCCGTAGATGAGAATGACATGATAAACAACCCACCAGCATTAATTTTTTTTTAAAACTATTATAACATCAAATCCTCATCATTCAGAAAAACTGAAAGAAATATTAAATCCCTGTTTTTTTTGTTTCATGTGAGTGTGTGTCAGTTTTCAAGCCAACTGTACGTGAACCTTGTTGATATGATTTTTTTTCTTTCCATTCGTCTACTTGTCATCAGAACTTAACTAGATACTTGTACTTGACACAGCCTCCTTTTCACTAACGAGATTGGCGAAACAAAATTGGCAATGCTTTTGATTTCACTTACATCATTAAACTAGATAATTCACATCTACGCAATTTGTAGATTAACTGCTTTACGGCGGAATTAGGTCGTATTCACAAATGCACGACGGTATTCCCTCTATCTTAACATCCGTGATTGAGGAATTTATTTATTTATTTATTATTAAGTTTGTATATTTATATAAATTTAACTGTAAGTGATTCTACACCACATTTTCCTTTTATTAAATTTATTTTTTTTTTCTCCCCTCCTAGAATTTATACTTTTTGTTTGGAAATCGAAAGTGCTTCTGCGATTGTTTTTTGGTCTTTCTTTTCCTGGAGATATGTTTTGTCTCGGATGTTTACGATTTCTTGAATTATACATAACCTGCAATTCTTTATTGCATTTCTCCGAGAGAG
>JAFIDM010047588.1:0-19572 GCA_023159025.1 Thereuonema tuberculata
TAAACGGTTAGGCCCAAAGATGAATCTCGCAAATGAGGACTGGCAGACCCAAAGTGGAATTATGCTAAGGTATTATCTTCGACGTTTGACAGGGATTGACGGAAAATTGATGGATTGTTGCTGAACTTTTGTAAGTAGGATTTCTATTTTACTTCACCCATCGAGAATTTGAAAAGGAGCCAACGATAGAATTTCGAACACAAGAAAATGGAGTTTAGGACAAAGCGGAACGTTTACTAATGAACATTAAAGATTAAACATTACCAACACATAAACATTTGTTCGTTGATTAAAGAAATAGTAAAGTTATTTATTTCAAGTAAGATTTATTGAAGTCAAGGGAAATCGACTTATTACAAATGTTGGACTGAATCAACTAAAGTTAAAGAACTGTAAAGTTGAAAGGATTTAAGTATTTACACAGGAACATTTGTGATTATTAGCAAGAGTTTTATTTTAAAGATTATTTCAACGAGGTCAAAGAAAGTTATGATTATAAACTGTTTAGAGTGTTTTGGTAAAGACTATAATACTAGAATGTTTAGTCAAGAAAGGATTGGAGAAATCAAGTTTACTTAAACATTCATATAATTAAGTAATATTATAGCACATACAGTGAACATTGTTTATAGCCATCTCATACAAGTTAAAAGACATATGAGATATAAGAAAATTCTGTGTGTTAATGAGTTTATACATTAAGATAAACTTTAGTAATTATCACACTAGATGAAAATAGCCATTTATCAATGTTGTTAATCGAACAGTTAATGTCAAGAAAGATTTAAAGGAACTTTAAACTTTAAAGTAAAGAACTTTCAGTGATTGAAATCTTTCAGTGATTCATAGACTATTTGAAACAACTGTTTCACATCTTGTATTTGTTTAATGAGTATAAAACAAGTTAAGTTTTTATCAGTTTTGCTTATCATTTTCTCCTTACTCTTAAAGACTTAATATGCTCTGCTAAACCAGTACAGGCAAGTAAATAAATTAAAATGCCGTTTAGAAAATTTATTGTGTGGAACCTAAGTGACAATTATTCATATGTATTATTATCCCACATATTCATATATCGGAAACAGTGTATGTTAGAAACACGAATTTTGTGAAGATCAAAAAAGAACCGTATTCGACGAATTTTCGATATTGGCATCCTAAGAGATTTAAATGGGGGACCAACTTTCTTGATAGCGTTACATGTGCATCTATAGGCGACAATTGGTCTGCAAAAATATTTTATTTAGCAATTCAAAATAAAATATTATGGTGCATATTATCGCCGCAGATTAGCCTAGTGACGACAATTGTAACTAAAATTAAATTTTCTGCATAATAATGCCACATATTAAACGGGACACAAAAACTAGATCTATGAGGGGTGAACGAGAGGGAGAGATAAACATTATTGAAGGAAACTTCTACGGGACTTTCGGGGTAAATATAGATTTGTTGTGATCACATCCTTTTTTTTATGAATTAGAAAGGTATGGGAAAGCGATAGGTGGGAGGAAAAGAGGAGAAAGGGGTGGAAATTTAGGGATCTCGAGTTACCAAAATTCTAGTATAACATTACTTTGTACGTATCACTAGATTTTTGTACCAATTGGGAAAATTTCGAAGTGAGCTCACAATTTCAATTTAATTCTCATTCATATCATTGCAACCCTTGCAAAGAACGGGGATTTTGTTAGTTAATTTACAAAAGGAAAAACCGACTGACCCCCCTCATCAAAGGACACCTGAAACAGTGAACCTAGATAGATGAAATTTTAGGGATGGGTTCTCCTTACGACGTAAACGCAAACTATAATCGGAGTTTTGTTGCAAATATAACCCAAAAGGATATAAACTCGGAGGGGCGGGGGAGAGCGGCAAACATGCTTAAAGGTTACTTGTATCTCGAAAACCACGAAATTTGGCATTAGTGTTCTTTGTCAAATTCGAAAAGAAATTATTCGACGAATTTTCGATTTTCTCCCCCTAATAGATATAAAGGAGAGAGGTGTGGCAAACTTTAATGGACAATATGCGTATCTTGGAAACAGCTAAGCTAAGATTACGGGAATTTATTCTTCTTACAAATGAAATAATGCATTTTCTTTGGTTTTTCGGAAAAAAAAATACACAAGGATGAACGAAGAGGAAAGGAGAGGAATCTTATTTGAAGGTCACCCGTATCTCTGAAACAACTTGAATTAGAAATTTGAAAGTCAGGAAAAATACTCTTCTTAAAATCTTAAATATATCTAAAACATAAAAGATATCTTAATACGTATATGAAAGACAAAACTTACTGACTCACTTATCAAACCACAGCCGAAACCGTTGAACTTAGGAACCTTGAAATTGTAGTGATGCGTTCCCCGTATGACTACGATGTCCACTAAAAATGCATTTTTGAACATACCATCCAATAAGGATATACGAGGGTGGTTTGATAAATTCTCGGAATGGAATAGAAAAAAAGTACGTACGTCACTGAAACGTTTTTATTTTTCAATGTAGTCTCCTTGTAGATTAATGCACTTTGTCCAGCGATGTTCCAATGCTTTGATCCCATCTCTAAAATGAGATTCCTCAAGGCCTGCAAAATACTCGTCAGCTTCAGCTATCAGTTCTTCTTTTGAAGAGAATTTCCGTCCAACAAAGAAAATTTTCAGCTTTGGGAAGAGATGGAAGTCTGACGGAGTCACATCAGGCGAATACGGCGGGTGTGGCAACAATTCATACCTTAGTGTGTGTAATTTTGCCAAGGTGTGCGGGCGTGCATTGTCTTGATGGAAGATCACTTTCTTCTTTGCTAAATCTGGCGTTTTTTCGCGTATCTTTTGTTGTAATTGGTCCAGGAGGTTACCATAGTATTCTCCATTAATTGTTTTTCCGCTGGGGAAATAATCTACAAACAGAATCCCCTTCACATCCCAGAACACTGATGCCATGACCTTTCCGACCGAATGAATTGTCTTTGCTTTCTTTGGTGGCGGAGAATCAGCATGTTTCTACTGCTTTAACTGTTGTTTTGTCTCTGGGGTATAGTAGTGGACCAAAGTTTCATCTGTGGTCCCAAACCGGCGTAAAAAATCTTGTTCGTTTCTCCTAAAACGGGCCAAGTATTGTTCCGACATATCAATTCTTATGCGTTTTTGATCCAGCGTCAAGAGTCGCGGCACCCATCTTGCAGATATTTTTTTCATATGTAATTCTTCATATCTGGCAAGCTTGAGCAATCTCTCGCACTTTCAATCGGCGATCCTCAATTACCATTTTGTGCACTTTTGCAATGATTTCTGGGGTTGTGACACATCTTGGCCGACCACTGCTTGAATCATCATCTAAGCTCTCCCAACCGAATTTAAATTCGTTTGTCCACTTTACAACAGTTGAATATGAAGGAGAAGAGTCCCCCAGTGTATTCTGGAAGTCAGCATGAATGTCCTTTGCTTTCATACCCTTCTTTACGAAGTACTTATTCACTGCTCGAATCTCGACTTTTTCCATTTTCGCAAATCACTACGCGGGAACAACCACAGAGCCACGATACCGCACAGCTGTCCTCCAAGAGCATTGACGTGACACGTGTTTACAGGTAATAGTCGAATAAATGTCACGTAAAAAACTCGTGGCGCTAGCGCTGACCTCTGGTGGTGATTCCGAGAACTTATCAAACCACCCTCGTAAACAGGGAGGTATCAACTTTCTTGATGGGTCAATATCTCAGAAACTACTAGAATGGAAACACGAAATTTAACGTAAGTGTTTTTTTGTGAAAATCGAAAACGTGTATTGGAACAAATTTTCAATAACCTTCTCCTAAGGGCTGTAACCGGGGTGGGGGGGAGTTAAACATTTTTTTTGATAAGGTACTTGTATCTACGAAACCTATTGAGTTGGCAACACGAAATCTGACATGATTTTTTTTTGTTGAAATCGAAAAGATCCATCATTGACGAATTTTTGATATTCGCATCCTAAGGGATGAAAATGGTGGGTGGAAGAAAACTTTCTAAAGGTCACGAAAACCTCTGAAACACCTTAAACTAGAGACTAGATATCTAAAAAACATATAGAGGTCTATCCAGCTTTATCCGTTATTCGAGCTGAAGGTAGCAGGGGAAGGAATGGAATTGAAAATCGTAAGCCAATCAGTAATCAACCACTCCTCTCACAAACATCTGTAATATGATCTCCCCATGTAAGGCTGAGAGTTAAAATCGCCAGCATGAGTGACATTATGATTATGGTCAATAATTTCTTGTATAATATTTAAAGTATTCTGTAAGTTGTCATATTTCTGAGCATAGACATTTAATAAAATAATTTGATTGCTAGTGATAGCAACAGAAATTGTAATGCAATAGATGGAATAGTATCGTTTCGGAGAACATAAGGCTCTTGAATGCATAAAATGTCAGTTGCGACGCAAATGACTTGTAAGGACATTATGGTATTATGTTCCCCACTGCAATTAACACACGTAGCAGGCTGACCACAAACCTTTGCCGTATGTTTATACCGATTGCAGTCATAACATCCACGAATGTTTACAACTTCACGAAAAGGTAGCCTTAGGTAACCAAATTTTGTATATCCTTTATTGCGGATAGCTTGAAATATAGCTGGATGATTTCTAATCATCCAATCTATATTACTAAAATCTTTTATTTCTCTGCCTGTCTGTCTTTCCGGCGCAATTTCCTCAGCGAATGGAAAATAGAAATAAGTTTTACAATGGAACGTCCGCGACAGGAATCGAACCTACAACCTTCTGATCCGAAGTCTTATCCATTAAGCCAAGGTGACTACTACTCATTTTAGATTGTTTTTGGACTTTTGTATCCTTTCCCTTTCCTTCATCAATAAGGAATGTATTCAACCTTTTTTTTTAATCTCAATTTTTTATTTATTTCCAATTCGTCTATTTTTTAATCAAAAATGACAATTAGAACTATAATTGCTGAAATGTTGGAATATTTTAAATATAATATTCTTACTTAACCAAATCGTGATATTGAAAAATAAGCAGGTGTAAAAGGGAGATGTTTGAATAAAAAAAAAGATTGAAGAAAGTAAGAAGCGCTAATTCTATTAGATGGAATACTGATAAATCCCTATTTGTAACTCAAAAATCACTGAAAGATATCAATTGTAATTAAAAAAAGACTTTCAAGAAAAACAGAAGCACTATTTCTATAAGATAGAATACTGAAAACTCACTATTTGTACCTCAAAAACCACTGAAAGATATCAATTGTAATTAAAAAAATTGATTCAAGAAAGAAAGAAGCACTATTTTTATTAGATAGAATACTGAAAAATAACTATTTGTCACTTAAAAACCAACACTATTTAGAACTCAAAAACCACTGAAAAGTATCAATTGTAATTAAAAAAAGAGTTTCAAGAAAGAAAGGAGCACTATTTCTAATAGATAGAATACTGAAAAATCACTATTTGTGATTCAAAAACCATCACTATTTCTAACTCAAAAACCACTGAAAAGTATCAATAGGAATAAAAAAAGAGAGTCAAGAAAGAAAGATGCACTACTTCTATTAGATAGAATACTGAAAAATCACTATTTGTAACTTAAAAACCAGTACTATTTGTAACTCAAAAACCACTGAAAAGTATTTCTATATTACTAAAATCTTTTGTTTCTCTGTCTGTCTGGTGCAATTGTTGTAATTTGTGAAAATAGAAATAATTTCTACAAGTTCGCTACGGGAATCGAATATGCAACCTTCTACTACCAAGTTAGACGTCTTAGCCATTTTTCCACGAGGACTATATTCGAATCACAATAAAAAATATATAATAGAATCGCTGGTTCTAAAAGTAGTCGTGTATTGAGAGAAAATAGACATCAAAAATTAATTAAAAAAAAAACATTAAAAAAATTTTAGTTTTAGTTTACTGGATGTAATTTGTGTGTGTGTGTGTTTTTTTAATAAATAAAAAGTTGTTTTCCGTTACGTATGTGAGGCTTCCGGAGCAAAGTGACGGGTAGCCGACTAGTTAACTTTATTTTTATCTCTATATGGGAGTTTTCCTAAAGGAGCGAATCTGGCAGTATCTGGCCCGGTTTTAAGAGGAAGTTCAGGATTGCTCTCCCGTAGAATATTTTTGTCCTCAGAGAAAATCAAACAGTGTTACACCCCAGTAATAAGGAAGCATTGCAATTATCTTTAGTGAACTTTAACTATTATCTTGAATTTATTTCGATTCAAGTTGTTTCTGCTGGTTAGCAGAGAAACACTTCAGAATCATCAGGGCGAACAACCCGGGCTTTTAAGCCATCTCCAAGGGATGTTGTCCGATTCATTGTTTAGAGGACTTCTCATCTTCTTGTGTCAGATTTGTTTTTGAGGACAAAACTATTCTCACTGTTAGACAAAAATCAGCAGTTTGTTTTCTTTTGCAGTAACCTTAGAGTGAATACTTGAAGGATTAGCTAAGGGTTGGCTTGTAACTTCAGCAAAAGTTGAAGTAAACGGAATATTTGCTGAATAGAAATAATTTGCAGCTGCAAATTACCGTTCTTACTTTCTGCTGTCTGTATATCAATTTCCATTTGCTTAACCTTGAAGATGGTTTCCAAATGTAATCTATTTAGCTTATCAAGGTACAAGAACATTTTCTCTGTTGTTGTTTAACTTTTGAAAGGTAAAGTTTTAATTTTTCCTTGAGAAATTATTGCATGGATCGCTTACAGCACAATAAAAAAATTTTTTCCCCCATATTATTAGAATCCAACTCATTCGAAGAAGACATAACAGACCTTTAAAAAAATGTGGGGGAAGTATTAAAAGCAGATGACAGGAAACTGCCAGCAAAATTAGTACCAACAGTCAACACCAATAACCACCGTTCACTAACTGCCTCAAATCAAGAAAAAAAAGAAACCAATAACCAGAATTGAGCGAAAACCACTAAATGAAAGGGACAAACTCTATGCCGCCTCGAAACGAAAGAAAAAGAGAGCCAAATGGCGGCCGATACACAAACAAACCAGAATCTAGAGCACTAACAACAAAACATAAACCACTGCCAAAGAGGATCCACAGAAAACACCAATACAGCTTAGAAAATCAATAGAAAGAAAGACTAACCGAAAACAGGAATAAGAAAAGAAGTAAAGAGGCACACACCAAGAATTAACCTTCACCACCGCTCAAAAAAGCTAATGAAACAAAATTTAAAACCTATCCCCGTACTAAAAAATTCAAACAGCAAAAACTACAGGCTTTCGAAAAAAAGAAAACAAAGCAATTAGGAGCCAAACCGAACCGAAACTGTGAATAAAGCAAAAGAAGTAATAACCAGGAGTCCAAGAACAAGACACCTTTCGAGCCACCTTTCCAGTCACCTACTAATTCGAGCCTATTGTAGTCTTGCTACTTGATGGGTTTCAGCAAGTTGTGGCTATTTAGCTAATTTCTTTGCTCTTGAATTAGGTGGTTATTCAAGTTCTCCAGACTCTTTGATGAGGCACTCTCTTTCCTAAATTTCTTTGAAATTGTCACAGAAACTGATCTTTATTAATGGGAAGGTGGAAAATGCGCTGACAATCACGTTCATTTAACAACTTTTTCCTTTTAAGTTTTCTTTTGTTTTACCTTCACCATATTCATATCCTTTTATTAGTACCTTATATACGGTACAGATTTTTGCAATAGTCGAATTAGCTTCGAAATTTCTTCCTGCGACTTGCCCTGGTCATGATACCGGCAAATGTTCCGTAATTCTTTTTCTGATAAGAAAAAAAAATGAAATTTTACCACCTGCATCTGAGATGAGTAATAAACAGATCTGGTACACTTCTCACAAATTCAGTAATAAATGAACATTTGATTTTTATTTCTGTCATTTGAATGCTTACCTTAGTTTAAAGGAAAATTTTGGGAAATTTTTGTCAGTGTTACAGGAATGGGAATGGGTTTTTTTTCTGAAAAACGGCAACTTCTGTTGACATTGAAATTTTTGGCCTAATTTTAGGTGTAAATCTAAAAGAAAATATAATAAAGATTTTTGAAATGTTAGACAAGATTCAAAATAAAAAAGAACTGATACTGACTTTAATACTAAACAGGATACATAAAGAATGTTACATCATGAAACCGACAAGCCCTCATCGTGTTCTGATGGTTATTTTAGACAAACAATATAATATAACATTGAATCGATATGACTACGTTCCCGAGATATGGAATTAAATTACGGTTTTTCATGTGCAAACAATATCTGGTTTGATCCAATGAAAGATCTGTTCTTGTTTTTTGTTTATTATTTAACGAGAGGGTATATTACTCAATGTAACCGATGTTGTCAGAGACAAAATTTCGTAGAAAAATTCTCTAATCTATTAAAATGAGGATTATATCTACAAAATATTTGTATTCTGTTTTTAAAATGAGAATGGGGTTTTCGCTGTCACGGAATATGGAGGCGAATATTTTATTCGCACGATCCTTCAGCACAAAACATTTGGAAACGTGTATCGGGGCTTGAGAGAAAAACTGGTTCCTTTCCACCAGGAAAACCGGCCATATGCTACAGATGCTGGATGAAGAGGTTTTACATCTGTACTGCGAAGCCGAACTTCAAGTGTTCTCAGGATGTTACGTACAACACGTGTTGAGCCATTCAAGTTTCGAGAACTCTACATTGTGATGGAGTAGAAAGTCCATATCATGTGAAAGTCCCATGCTATTGTCTCGTGATTCTGAATGGATATATTTGTTAATGGGATCCAACCAATTGAATGTGGTTTCTTACATTATAATCAGTGATGATGCCATTTTTACACGTGTTGTTATTAATAATAAACGGATTTCACACTTTTGTGCTTATGACAATCCGTTTTTACGAGAACCCTTTCTCTTGTTAAAATGTGTTGTAGTTGGGGAGATAAGTACCTCTTTATTCAATATTTCTTATATAAAAGTCCGATAGAAAATTCTTATACATATTTTATGAGCAAGTACTTAGATATGCCGCTAACAATGCTACTAAGCTTATGGACGCAGCATGACGGCTCCCCATCACATGCAGACAAACAAGCAGTTATTCCGCTAAGTGGAATGTTTTCAAATGGATGGATAGACGGAGTGGACTATCATCATTTGATATCCACGAAATTGTATGAAATCAAGAGTACATGAACGCCAAACCAAAAAGACAGGAACATTTTCAACAGCCAACAACTGAACCTGCTGTAATATCTCTCCATGAAACTGGTGATGTTTCTTGGATGCTTATTTATAGAACTTATTCACAGCTTTGAGATAGACAAATTGAGCAATCTATATAAATTGTAAATGTTCTTTTTTTCAAAATCTTAAATTTCCGAAAGTTCTTCACCGATTGCTTTGAAATTTTGACACAACGTTGCTTTCGAATATGCGCGTATTTATATACCTATGATATAGATGTTATACCTGTGACAGGTAAAAACATGCTTTTTGAACAAGGCCAGGTGTTTGGTAGCAACCCGCAATACATAGGAGTTAAGCGGAGAAGATACAACGGGCTAGGAAGTCGTATAATCTCCGATCTCGATATTAATTTGCTAAATAAATAAAGTTTTGTTTTTAATGATAAATATGAAATGGTTCCGGAGCGAAGCGACGGTATCCGACTAGCACCTAATAAATATGAAGTGATTTCCACATACTTGCAGTTCCGATCAATAAATCAGCGGACTATGAAATGGTAATCAGATAGCTTTCATTCGAGGGTTTCTTACAACGAAGGGTATTCACCTCGGAACTATGCGGAATCGATCGATATTATATATTATATATTATATATTATATTTTGATGATGTTGTTTAGAATAACTGTCCAACCATGCTGAGGAAGTTAGTTGATTAGTGATGGAAGAAAATTTTTTTCTGTGGGTTATGAACTGCTTATGCAATTCTTTTATAATATTTAGCCAAAAAAATTGATTCGATATTATCGATTAACCTTTCTATAATCCTGCCATTTCTGTAATCCTGACATTTGATCTTCAATAATTTGTATTTATAATGAAATTTTATTGTTCTTAGTTTCACAGACGAAACCTTTCTAACTCAGAATGTCAAGATTCAACCTCTTATGCAGATTGTATAGACGAATGTATCAATGAAAGAATGACGTGCAGGTAATTTGAATTATTTTTTTGAAGAAATTCTGAAAGTTATTGTTTTTTCATTAGGAATTCTGACAAATTTCATATCCTTCAATGCCATAGACAGCGAAAGAGAGAGAGAAGAAGCAGACAAACAGAAAAGAAAGTAAACGTCCAAGCCGATGCCGGGATCTAACCCATGTGCCGATGTATCAGCCTCGTGTGAGACCGCCATCTAATCCACTAGATCACGCCGGCACTGTTGCATAATTGGATGTTACATGTTAATTCCTTCTTTATAAAATCATGATATCATAGCGCACTTCATTCAGTGAAGAATAGTTTCCATGATTCCATTTCCATATCGTGTGTTATGAATGACTGCAGGTGCTGTCTGGAGAACGTTTGCGAAATTGGAAGTGATAAGAAGTCTTGGTTTTGAACTGGGACGATAAAGAAATTACTGAATGCTACCCGTGGCACTATCACGACCGAAAGTCTTTCAGAAAGCATCATTTGACATGCAAGCAACAAACAAAAATAATATTCTAATCAAGTTTCTGAATAATTTTTTTTTTATACATATTTGTTTCCTTTCACACAATTTTAAAACAAAGGCTAAACTTTTTCTTGGGCATCACCCCCCACTAATTTTAGCTTCTTCCACAACGCAGCCATCAAAGTTAATTAAAGCTTGGTGCACTCGGCCATAAGTGTTGGGAAATTAACCCTACATTTTGCAGAAAGCAAACAAGTTCAGAATAAATATGGCAGGGTCAGTCGACATTCGTACTTTAATTCCTAGTATGAATGATAGTTCGTAGTACTTGTCGTGAACTATCTTTTGCTGTGATAAATTATTCTTCTTATTAAATTATCCACAGAAGAAGTACAATAACCTAGAAAATATGTACAACTAGAAAATCCCCGATAATTGCAAGATGACCCTTTCCATCCTTCGAAAAAAACAGTTTGGTTTCAATCACATTCATCATTGGGTAGTAATTCTTGTTGTTGGGACCACACATCGCGGAACATCATCCTACATCTGCAACAACATGGATATCTTTAAAATGGAGTTTATGCTAGTGGGAGTTACTGCGACACAACAGGATCTGTGTGCAAGATATGCTTCGATTTCTCTCATGAATGAAAGAGATATATTCCTCAAATCTTCCTCATCCGGACATCAGATATCACGCCATATGGTTTCTGACTGTCGACTTTTTGAAGAGTCAGGTATTTAAAGCGTCGGAACACTATTCGACGTTTGTTGTCCAGTTCTCGCTTTTATAACTTTGGTGTTTTTGACGAAGAAGGTGATCACAGGTGGCTATGCTGATCGCATATCCAACCAATTAGAGTGAAAGATTGTACAACGCCACTGTACATTCATATTTCACTCTGCTGATAATTAATTTACACTAAAACATTAGTGCAAACACATCCGAAACTGTAAAATTTTGGAAAAAACATTAATTTTTTAAATATTGTCTGATGTATTCTGACACACGAAATTCAATGTATGTAAGTGGAAACTATAATTTTAGTTGAAAGATACTGTGATAATAATTTTTCTAATGGGGCTGTTTTTCGTGATGTCACTGTCACGTGATGTAGGTTAACCCTCCAATGCCTTCTAGTAGAAACTTCGTCATATCGTTCGCTTTATTTTCAAGTTCCTCTGTTGTTTAATTAAAAATAAGATGTTATTTCATGATTTCCTAAGCAAAGATTAAAGTAACTGATTCTTTTTTAAAGCTAAAAGAAATGATTTCAATGCACACTTTGCTCTAACATCAGCTGATTCCTTTCGAGCACCAGTTTATTTATTCGAGTTTATAATAAAAATTTATTACTTATTTTTCATTTTGCTCTCCCTGTATTTATGCTATTATTATTATCAATGGAATTTCTATACATTATCATTTTACAAATAGAATTCATTTATGTATTACTTAAACCAAATGCCCAATTTCGTTTCTATTTTTATTACTCCTTACAAAGCAGAAAAAAAACATTATTATAAGTCTTATAGTTATGTATTACTATAAGTCTCCTTTATTAAATATTTTCATTAATATAATTAAAACTAAGCCTCCCTCTTTTAAATTTTCGGTCATAGGTTTTTTTTTAAATTGCTAAAACTGTAATTGTAATTTGTTTTCATATATTTATATATATTTATATATTCTAGCTGTGCCCGCGGTTTCACCTGCGTTAAATTGTTATTATACAGATTTGTTTCATACACATTATGAGTACATAACTAAGTGCAATTCATTAACTATAAATACCATCTGGAAATTAAAATACATGGCTCTTCTGGGTAATGTTTGGTTCTCGTCGTGTGGTCAGCCCGCCGCAGATTGTTACTTATTTAATAAAATAAAAATGTCGATTACTATTTTATTTGCTGTTTTTTGTGACGAATTAATTGTAATTTTCCTTTTCACTCTGGGCCCCAGAATTAAATGTCAACATTTAATCTTTGATTCGATCGAATTAGCTTAAACGTTGGGGTTTACGCACAGTGGCAGAATCCATTAGAATACAATAGAAAAGTGCCATTAAACAAACAAAGAAAAAGAAAGGTTTTCATAATTTAATTAATTGTATCTATACTAATAGATACAATTTTATAGATACAATAAAGTAATATATTTAAATAATTATATCTATAATATATTGTTGCCTATTCATAACACGATCGTTGCAACCAATTAAAAAAACTACCTACAAATTGATTTTATTAAACCTAACTAAAACCTAAAATTTATATAACAGGTATGTTAAGTCAAATGTACGTTTACCTATTACGTTAAGTACCTAGTATATAGGAAACCACATAGAATTATTCAATTAAGTTAACCAAACACATCCACAAAAATTAGTTTGCTGAAGCACAACTGTTGCGTAAGGAGCCGACCACATGACTGAGCCGTACGGCCTGGAACCTCGCTCGCTGACCTGGGCATTTACAGTTCTGCTTTTCTCGGTAACGTTCGGTTCTCGTCGATAGATTGATAATAGTAGTATGGATTATAACGCCGTGCTGGCGTGGCCGTGCGGTTCTCGGTGGCGGTCTGCCGTGGTGGCCAGTGCGTCAGTACCTGCGTTTGAATTCCGCTAGTGGCTTGGATGTTTCAATTTCCTTTCCTGTATTGTTCGCCTCTTCTTCGCTTTCTCTTCGGTCTGACGTCATTCCTTAATGGCGTCCTAGGACAGGCAACAGGAAACCACCCCAGTATCTTTCCCCAGGCGTTTCTGGGAATTCCATGTGAATTCCATAGAATTCGACCTGTCTCCGGACAGAATACTATGGATGGATGGATAGATTATAATGGCAATTATAGTTCCAATTGTCATTTTCAAATTACAAATAAGCAGACGGATCGGATATAAATAAATAATCTGAGATTCAAAAAAAGAGGTTGAATACATTCATTATAATGGGTGGAAAGGAAGGAAACATGAATAAAAAAAAAATATAAAATGAGTTACAAAATTATAATTTTTTTTTAATTTGTTTTTGTTTTTGTTTTATTGAAATAGTTTCTTTAATCCCATTTTTGAACCCTATTCAATGTACTCGATGTTATGTAAATCATAATGATTTTCCGCCTGGTTTTTTTCAATTTATTATTTGTGAATTTAAACCTTTATTTACATAATTTAATTACTTAATTGAATTTATTATCTATATTTAATTTATAATGACTGCTTTATTGTATTAATTTCATTTTATCATATCATGTCCTTGCTCTTACACATATAATTGTAACTTATTTTATATTGTTTTTGACTCATGTTTCCTTCTCCTTCCTCCCATTACTAATGTATTCGACCTCTTTTTCAATCTCAGATTGCCAGATTGGTTGACGTTTACTGTTGTGTTTACTGTTTATGTTTACTGCTCCGCTCCTGTAATTCGTTTTTGTTTACGAGAGCATTCAATCCTTTTGCGCATGCGTCAGGTCTCCTTCGATTTCTTCAGAATAGGTGTGAGGAGAAACAAAGATGGGATGTTTACTTTTTATAGTGTTAGTTTACTAGTAGCTGCATTCTATTTGCGCTTTTTGGCAAAGAATTATGGAAAGAATAAATACTATTGCCTATCTATATATAATACGAATGTGATAGTTATTATTAGAAATAAAAGCAACAACATCTTTTCTTCTCTTAAACATAGCTGTATTTCGCAGATGACACTTTATCTTCTTCTTCAGGCTTAATATAAACAATGGTCTTTATAAACAACAAAGTATTTATGAATATTAACAATATCAAATCATATATGGTAATTTTAATCATACGTTGTAATTATAATTAGAAACAATATAGAATCTTTCACGTTAAATATCATATTGAATGGTGGGCCCAATCTGAAATTAAGGAATCTGCCGCAGTTATATACAAACTAAAATGTAGGTCCTGCAATGGAATTTATTTTGGAAATACAGGGAGAAAATTAAAAGAGCGTGTAAAAGAACATGTAAGCGCAACTAGAATCAACCATCCGGAAATCTCAGATTGGGCCCACCATTCAATATCATTGGGGCATGATCCGAACCCAATCGTACAAATGGTATACAGAAATATACATAATACTGAAACAAGATTCATGTTAAAGGCTTGGATAATCAATACCTTTGAATTTTTCAACAAGCAGAAAGATATAGATATTAGTCAAATAATATTCTATTTGAAAAATTCAAAATTAATTGTAAAGACATTGCACGATTCCAATCATGCTTTTATTTTTTATTTTTATTATTTAACTATATAAATGATCCAAGACTGTTTTCAATCATAATAACTATATAAATGATATTTAATGTGAATGATTCTATATTGTTTCTATATAAATGATATTTAACGTAAATGATATTTAATGTGAATGATTCTATATTGTTTCTAATTATAATTACAATGTAAGATTATCATTACCATATATATTGTTAATATTCAATTCATAAAGACTTTGTTGTTTGCAAAAAACATTCTTTGTATTAAGCCTGAAGAAGCAGATTAAGTGTCATCTGCGAAATATAGCAATGTTTAAGAGAAGAAAAGATGTTTTTGCTTTTATTGCAAAAATAAATACTATTGCAAAAATGCTCCTCATTATTTTTTTCTTAAAAGCGAAAATGTCCGAAAGAATTTCTTAGGAAAATACCATCTCAGTGTATCAATCCTCTGCGAAGTAAAATCCTCCCGCAGCGGTAGCTCTGCCATTCATAAACACACAGTATTGGTCTTAGCATGATGTAAAATAGCCTATAACATTCCTCAATAAACGGGATATCTAACGCAAAAAAGAATTTTTCTAATCGGACTGGTAGTTCCGGAGATTAGCGTGTTGAAACACACAAACTCTTCTTCTTTATAATAATACTACAGATACGATGTATACTGTATATGCAGGGTGTTCATTTTATCTGAGGACATTGAAATATCCCGAAAACTACAAATCGGATCAAAAAAACTTTATAAATAAAATTTGTTCGTCTCGGGGGGGAGGACATCCAATGATACCAAACTCGACCCCCCACCCCTCACCCCCTATGGGAGGTGAGGGGTTGGAAAGAAAAACGTAAATAGGAACCCTTATTTTTTATTGCAAATTCGGATTCTACAGAAAATTTCCCATTAATTTGATGTACTGTACGTCGGGGTTGCTCGCAGATGGCGCTGTAATCGACAAAAATCAAAATGGGTAAAACATCGTAGAAAATCGGGAATAACTCAAGAAATAAAAAATCATTTGAAATCAGAAAAATAAAAATGTAGACGTATCTGATATTTTTCAAAATGCTATCCAATGACACGTGAATTAAACTCTCCACCCCTACGCTGCGAGAGTGGGACAGGCAATTATTTCATAACTTGTAATGGGAAATCCCATTCTCAATGTTGTATTCCTCCGACAAAACGAAAAGAGAACTGCTCTATCATAAAAGGCAGTGCAGCGCGATCAGAGCTCACTTATCTTTCAGATTTAGAACTGAAAGCATCTCTAAAACTTTCATTGTACGTGAGTAGGTTTTATTGCCTGCACATCTACCCTTCATTTCTACAGTAAAACAAATTGCAAGTGGACAATGAATCGTGCAACCATGAAAAAAAAATTGAAATGATTCTGATTTATGATGAATGTAGAAGAAATGTTGACGATGCTGTTGCCTTTTTTGCTGAGCGTTTTCCAGATAATGTTCGCTCTCGTTCTTTTTTTTACAAAATTGTGAATGCCTTTATCTCTGATGGTAGCGTACAAACCAAGAAAAGGAAACGAAGAAAAACTGTTACAGGAGAAGCTAATGGAACAGCTGTACTAGCAGCTGTTCAACAAAACCCACAGATAAGCACTCGGTAATTACAACGCGATTCCGGAATGTCCCTAGTTAGTATTGTCAACGTATTGCATCGTTATAGGTATAATCCATATCACATTTCACTGAATCAAGAACTTCATGGCGAAAATTTTCATAATCGAGTAGGATTTTGTGAATGGACTCTTCAACAACTGCAAAGTAATCCCAATTTCTTTGCTAATATACTATTTTCAGATGAGGTAACATTCACAAACCATGGCAGCAGTAATCGGCATAACATGCATTACTGGAGTATAGATAATCCCCACTGGTTACGACAACTTGAACATCAACGTCCTTGGTCAGTTAACGTTTGGTGTGAAATCATAGAGAACAAACTCATTGGTCCTTATTTATTGAAGATACTTTGAATGGAATCAGATATCGAAATTTTTTGGAACAGGAACTACAAATACTACTTGAGGATGTTGTCTTGGATGTTCGACAAAGTATGTGGTACCAGCATGACGGTTGCCCAGCGCATCACTCACGTCATGCACGGGAAGCATTAGACCGTGATTACAATGGTCGGTGGATTGGCAGAGGTGCCCCTGTTAATTGGCCTGCTAGATCGCCTGATTTGACATCGCCGGATTTTTTTCTGTGGGGATATCTAAAAGATAAGGTTTATCAACAAGTGCCAACAGACCGTGAAAACATGGTAGTACGCATAAGAAAAGCCTGTGCTGAAATACCCACAGATATTCTTCTGTCCTGTGTACAGTCATTTGAAGACAGGATCAATAAGTGTATTGAAGTTGAAGGTCGTATTTTTGAACACTTAATGTAATTGGACAAAACACTCCGATATGTGAGACAAGAAAAAGAAGAGACACAACGGAATACATTACAAGTTATGAAACAATTACCTTCCCCACTCTCGCAGCGTGGGGTGGGGGGTTGATTCACGTGTCATTGGATAGCATTTTGATAAATATCACATACGTCTACATTTTTATTTCTCTGATTTCATATGATTTTTTATTTCTTGAGATCTCCCCAATTTTCAACGATTTTGATTTTTTTTTCGATTACAGCGCCATCTGCGAACAACCCCGACGAACAGTACATCGAATCAATGTGAAATTTTCTGGAGAAGCAGAATTTGCAATAAAAAATGGGGTTCCTATTTACGTTTTTCTTCCCAACCCCTCACCTCATAGGGGGTGGAGGAAGGGGGGGTCGAGTTTGGTATCATTTGATGTCCCCCTCCTAGACGAACAAATTTTAATGTTGAAGTTTTTTGATCCGATTTTTAGTTTTTGGAATATTTCAATGTCTTCAGATAAAATGAACACCCTGTACATTTTTTTTATTTTTTTTTTTAAATTTCGATTTCAAGTAATAGCGTTTAGTGAAATAACACTTTTTTAAATAATAATAATGTAGAAAGAAAACAAGATAATTAATGCTTTTAGATAGTGTCAAAAGCAGTGTCCTCATAATATGCACAATTTTGTAAACAAAGGTAGAGTGAACCTAACCAGCGTTTACAATGACCCACATGGACGCTTACAGCAAATCCGAAGTTGGGAAGTCAAAAGTGGTCGCTTCCGATAAAGAGGAAAACAGTGATAGACGTCCTCCCAATATCGACCCTTCTGAACACATTCGTTGTGGTCACGTTTTTGCCAAACAAACGATTGCTGAGATGTGATAAAAGAAAAACGTATTGAAGCACCGACTTTTGCCCCGCCTCCCACATATAGGCAGGGAATGGTCCTAGGTCTGAATCTTTGAATGCGGTCACCTACTTTTTGATGCTGAACAAAATGGTGAAGGTTTCATTCTAATATCTCTAACCATTTTGCCACTAGAGAGTGTGGCATCCAGCATAAAAGATAGCAAGCATAAAAGAAAGAGCGGTATCCTAAATTTTACAGGCAAGCTGTAACCTCAGGGCCACTAAAAATCGTAAGTCTTCAAACAATTTATGTCCTATTTATCAATGTAAGTGGTAATATTTAAAAATTTCATTAAATTGTATATGTTCCCAATGGCGGGACCGGTAATCCTTATAATGCGATATATTTTAAAAGTATATCTTAATTTACTGCAGTGTTGAAAAAATTAAAAGCATTGGCTTTGAATACTAATTAATATTTCCCTTCTGAGATATTACAATAATATTAAGTTTTATAAGTTCTAATGAAGCGTCTGTATACCACTGTTATATCCGCAAATTACTTCAAAATTGAATAATTAATTAAGTTTTCAAATTTCAACTAAAGTAAAGCTTAAATATTTATTTATTTATTTATTTATTTACATAATAAATTGGTTTTCTTCACAATGACTTTGAAAGTGATTTGACAGAAAAGTTCTCAAATTCAATTTACATTTTTTCAATTTGAATGTTCATTTTTTTGCGATTTTATTTCAGTTGCTGAGTTTCTTTATTTCTGTTAATGTTATCTTCATTAAATGTGTATTAAATAATTAGTTAAAAGCACTGAAAACCAGAATCTTCTTAAATGAATATCCGAAATTCAGCAGTCTTTGGGAAGGAGTTAACAACGTGAGTACCTGCAACATGTGATTTTTTCAGTCTCGAACCCAAGCAGCGTGAACATCCCCATTGGTCTCCCTTCAGATAAAGTACAGACAAAGAGAGCTACGAATGTGCATGAATCACTACTGACTTGCTTCAATGCTTCGCTGGAATTAGCTGTAAGTTAATCTTTCGGAAAAGTGTCTGAGAGAAGTTGAATATTTCAAAGGACCGATTTTGCTAGACCGACATTTGTTCCTAGCTGATTGTCGCTCAAGACCGATTGTCGGACGTCCAGTGGCCTTTGTCTGGCCGTTTGGTGTTTAGAAAAGATGTTGCACCTGGCAAACGGCATTCGACCTTACATGTTTGTTATTCAAAGGTTGCCGGCGTCATATTTTATATTACATTCTGCTAAAAAAAATGTAATTCTTAGAACGGAAACAATTGCTCCTAAGAAGAAAAAAAATTATTACAAATCTCGGAACTCCGGGATTTGATATTGGATACCTCGTAATTATATTTTTGAAATAAATGTCTTTTCAATAACGAGAAGTGCTTTTGCTAAGTTCATTTCTTGACAGGTAAGCT
>JAFIDM010047589.1:0-19571 GCA_023159025.1 Thereuonema tuberculata
ACATGTTCATGGATTGTCCTTTTTGTCTCTCCAATATAAAAATTGGGACAAGAACCACAATTTATTCTATACACTAAACCCATTTGATTTTCCTTAACAATCTGATTAAATTTTTCAAATACTATATTCTTCAATTTGTTGTTATAAGAAAAACCCAATTCAATACCATATTTTTTACAAATTCCTTTCAACTCCATACTGTTACTATTTGAGTAATGTATCATGATCCTATTGGACTTATGTTCATTGACCTCTTTTATATTAAACTTATTGTAATTCCTTATTGAACTGTCAATAACAGAATCACTGTAGCCGTTCTTTCTCAAAACATTTCTCATATCAATTATGCTATTATCAAAGTCTTCCTGGGAATTCGTCAACACATCAATTCTCCTAATGTAATTTTCAATAATATTCCTTTTAATTTATTTACTATGACCCGAATTGCAATTTAATATATAATCACTTCTGAAATTCTTCTTATAAAGCTTCAACCGAAGACTATTACCAACTTTAGTTAACGTTATGTCTAAAAAATTTAGACATTTCCTTCTTAGAATTTAAGTCTTTATTCTGATTTAACAATTGTCTATCGAATTGTCTAGCTGTGCCATATCAAATTATGAGAATGTCATCTGCGTATCTATAGTATTCAAAATCAAATCTGGGATTCTTTAACAATTTTTGTTCCAAACAATTCATAAAGATGTTGCATAGAGTCCCCGATATAGGGAAACCCATCGGAAACCTTTAACTTGTCTAAAAAATTTGCCTTTAAGAACGAAAAGTGTGTTATCGTTTATCGACCTGATTATCTTCATAAATTCAGTATTGTTTAATTTGCAAAATGCTAGTATGTTGTTGCTTACAAAAGCCATTTTCTCTAAAATTTACAATATCTTATCCACAGGGACGTTTGTATACATATTCTCGACATCTAAGGAAAACAAATGAAACTTTCTCTTGTTGTTGTATAAATGTCACAGTTTATTGACTAATTCATTAGAATTCCTAATAATATCTTTGCATATCTTCTCTTTTATCTCTTTTATATCTTTTTATATCTTCTCTGGAAAGTTCAAATCTGGAAACAATCTTATTCATGAATTTGTTCAAGACCGTGTAAGGGCCTGCCATAAGCGTTAACCACTGTCCTCATTGGATAGTTATCTTTATGAACTTTAATACGTCCCTCCCGTCTAGGTGTTCTGGAAGTCCAATAGGATCATGATACCATACTCAAATAGTAACAGTATGGAGTTGAAAAGAATTTGTAAAAAATATGGTATTGAATTGGGTTTTTTTTATAACAACAATAAGAATCGAAAATTCCAAAAATTGTTGAAAGTGTTATCATTCGATACACTAGAGGGAGAAATATTAACCATAGTGATGGAGCAGAATTAGATATAGATTTATTTCGTTAATTGAGAATTTATCAAATTTTGATTGTTCAGACAATTAGGTTTTCTTTTGATGAATTGGCTTTGTGTTGATTTTTTTTCATTATTATTATTACTATGTGATATATCTGTTCCTTTACTTTGTTTTTATATTTATGCTTATCCTTTGTTATCCACAATTTTAAATAATTAAGTTTGTAACATTAGATAATAGATTTATATGAATAATTGAAAATTTATAAAATTTTTGATCGTTCAAGCAATTAAGTTTGCTTTTGATGAATTAGCTTTGCATTAACCACTGGCCTCATTGGATAGTTGTCTTTGTGTACTTTAATACGTCCCTCCAGTCTAAGTGTTCTGCAAGATTCTTTCAACATGTCTATTTTCTGAGAATAATCTATCGAACCTTTATCCAATAGACACTTAGATACATAAATTTACCACATAGTTCGATAATCCTGAGTACTTCACACTCTGATCTATTTTCTTAAACTTCCTTCGACGTTTAATATCTAAGAATTTCTTGTGATTCCAATCCAAGAAATAAGTTTTGTTTTGATAAATTTGCTTTGTATTGATTATTTCAATCGATTCAATTCGTATTTATTTCTTTCGAGATGAGGAGGTGAGTGTGGACTTATTAATTAGTGGATACTTGATGCTAAGCTTGCTACGACATTATGCGACCTGTATCACAGTTTAGGGTGGCCATATTCTATAGTGATGTCTTTCTGTCTGATTATCTGTCAACATTGTACATCCATTCTGCATCTCTAAGTCTTCGGAAATTTGTGACTTTTGCCAACAAACTTATTATAATTTTTTTTACTTCATTTATAACTGTGGGATTTTAATGGAATAAATGTAGGAAGTAAACTTCCACAATTGATATAGTTAGGCTTTAGATTATTTACGATTAAATTAATCAACCAATTGGTAGTGGTTAATCAATTTGTCTGAAATTGAAAATAATTATAAATAGCTTAAACTTATACAAAATCCCATTTACTGTTTTAGCAGAGCAGGACTAAGAAATGCTAAGATTTCATATATAGAAATCATCGCATTATAATAATAGTTCATATTGATAACAGTTCTTTCAAGTTCAGGAAACAATTCCACAAGTGTTCGCAATCACTATTTTCCGTATTGCATTTTATAATAGCCCACCTTTAAACTTGTATGACTTGACTCAATAATGTTTCCTATTTCACTTGTATTAATGCTAAATGCACTTATGTGACTTTTCACCTATGTGAATCTACACGACTGGCTTTTCCATATGTGACTATCATTCACTTTAATGCTATGACTTTTCACCCGTGTGAATCTAAGTGATTGTTTTCCTTTTAGTTATTAAATTGCTTACGTCACGCATCATGACGTCACTGATATCTTCAGTTAGAATAATTTAATGTTCCTTTCCAAATTATCTTTAAATTTGTCTTCGTTAGATAATTATAATCTCCTATATATTATCTCCTTGCAATAATCACTAATTGTTCACTACAATTCGAGCCTTTTTATTATAAAAAAATTTCCTCATTTGCCTAATCCTTGCGATTCAGTTTCATTAACTTTTATCGCTTCACTATTATGTCTAATATTTATTCACAGCTATATTCAGTTCTGCCAATATAATTAACTTGCCGCTACTAATAAATTCCCTTTCACAGTTCCACTATTCTCGCGAACATGTGATATTATTCACTAATTTCTCAGCTTGATATCTAGGTAAGTTGAATTCTTCTTTCCACATCCCTCAATGGATAACGAATAAATAAAGTTCATTACTCACAGTAATTTGCGTGCGTTGCAATAATTCTACGCTGCTCGAGGTAAGCCAGTTTTGCCGTCTCGACGAAACCACCGCCAGACCATTTGAAACCTCCCGCTGCAGTCGGTGCCAACGAAGTAATGACGTCCGCTGCTCTCTGACGAATTCTACGTCACTCCTACGCAAATCGATAGGTACGACCTCTCTTAGCTCGCAACTTTACTACAAACTGATTAATACTGCGAAGTCCACTCGACTTCGTTAATGCTAACGAGAAAACTCTCGAACTAAAGATGATAACGACGGATGACCGATAGACGATAGACCCAGATTGAGGCTAACTCCTCTCTTTTATGCAATAAGTCTCTGACGTCATAATTATATTCTTTAAATATTAATTGCTTCACTTACTTTAAATACAATAAAAGCCTTTCTAAAATAATAATTATATTTATTTATTTCTTATAAATAAATAATGATTTACTACAATAACCATTTTTTTAGTAGCATTTTTCATATTCTGGAAAAACATCTATGTCCATAATTGGCTAAAATCTATAACTGGCCTGTTCGTTCTTGGGTTTTTGACGCCTGTATATAGTAGTACCACTACTAGAATTAAAAAAAATTAAAGAATAATAGTCCGAAAATTTGACAATTGTGTGTCTCTTTTAGTCTGGCCCTTTCCCATCGATCTTTCCGACATTAGGGCACACAATCTGTCTCATCCTGTCAAGGTAGAGACACATCGAGATAGTTTTTCATTTCTTATTTAGCTTTTTTTTTCACCTTAAAAAATAATAGGCTAAAATAAGAAAGAAAAGTTTCAAAACGAAAAACAAACCTAAAAAACCAATTTTTTGTTTCTTATTTTGCTTATTTTTTGTTTTTTTCATTCAAGGAGAAATAAATCAACGAAACTAAGAAAGAAAAATTGTTACAAAGACGAAACAAATCTAAAAAAATACTTAGAATCGCAGAATCGTATATTTATAGTAACATTGAAACAATCGAATGTTAATTCTTCTTTGTTACAATTTTTCTTTCTTACTTTCTTTGATTTATTTTTCCGTGAATGATTACATAAACTAAGAAACAAAAAATTCGTTTTTTCGCCTTCCGTCTTCATCAACTCGTCATTGGTGGCCAACAACTTTCACAGTTTAAAAGATTATAATGAAGGTCAATTAAGAAATGCTCTAAAATTCGAAATTAACTTTATTTTTAATATATATTAAAAAGGAATATAATGTAATACCCACAGTACTTTAAGATACGAATCGCTTACCTAGAAGATATATCCGAGAAAATGATTGTTTCGTGGAAATAGTATTGTAAGCTTTTCGATGGTGTATTTCGAATATTTTTGAAATGCGACAATTCATCTGCAAGTGCTATTGTACAAATGTCGTTGTACAAATGACAAATAGAGAAAAATTTAGAAAAATCAAATGATGATAAAGAAACTACTAGCTAGATGTAACTGTGAGAAATTACAACCTAAGGACAAGAATTTTCATTTTTAAAACAAGAATTGAAATGAAGCACATAGTTCCTCAAAAGCTAGCGAATCCAAAAGAATAAGATCAAAGGAATACTTAAAAATGGAGATTATTAATAGTTTCCTACTAAAAGATTAAGAAATAAAGAGGAAAATATTAAGAAAAGTTGTCATCGGGAAAATGATAAGTTGGTCATGCCCACTAATCGCTCTGGGTCATAGCGAAGCTTCTGTGGGATGACGCTGGATTCGATGGTTGCGTGAAGGCACTCATTCACGTCACTGGTCGAACCAACAGTACTAATGGTAGAGAAATCAGTTTGCTGTGAGGTAAGCCATAACTGTTCCGACAGTTTCACTCTCCATAATCCACAGAGATAACTGGTTGTTTACAGCAACGGTATCTGCCTCCAGCATTGTTAGAGGAATTGCAACCGCTGGGCTTCATCACCATTGCCCTTTACGAGGCCTGCTTTTAATAATCGAGCACAAGAGGCCCAAAACATGATCTTCTCTCCAGTGGTCTCGCATTGTGTTTAGTGATGATTCTTGCCTCTGCTTTGCAGCAGATGATCATCGCAGTTTCACTTAGAGTAGAACTGGTCAGTGCTCAAATCTAGTTGCTGTAATGATAAGGGAGTTATTTCTTAAGAAACCAGATCTCCTATCACAGTGATTCAAGGAACTTTAAATGCACAGCGATTTTCGTGCAGGATATCCTGCAACCCGTTGTTTTACCTTGTGTTTCAGCCTGCCAGGATCAATTTTCGAACAGGATAATACACGTCCGTATACTTCTTACATATAATTTAAACCCCTCTTTGGGCCTCTCTTCTCTTTCGCTAAATATAATATCTGGGAAATGCTAAAAGTCAGCTGCTTCCATCATCGAACATCCGGCATATGGAACAGCAGTGGCAGCCAAATTGGTGTAAAATCTCTTAAGACAGCATCAGGACATTTTTCACTCCATGCCAGTTCGTATGTCCGCATGAATAGCAGCCAGAAGCGTCTCAACGTGGAGCTAATAATATAACAACGATGCTTCTATTTTTCAATCAAAATATTTCTGATATTTGAATGAACTCGAACCTCTTCATCCAAATGGTGGTTAGAAAATTTCATTCACTTTGGATTCTTCCTTTCTGGTGCTCTGATTTTTATTTGACACAGAGCGTATTATATTTCCCTTTCTTAAGTTCTTCTTTCATAATTTTTACAATTTTTTTTTCCTTTTTTTTTTTCTTTATTTCCCCTGCATCAAGTCAACATATATATATAGGGTTTCGCAGATCGAGTTGCTTCTTACCAAGAGATTCTTCATTAAATAAGCTTCAAAAAAGATTAAATAAGCTTTTTTAATTGAATGTAAACGTCTCGAGATAATCGAGGTTTTTTGCAGCTAGAGGAGATGATCGAAAAGAGGTGATCACAAAAGAAAAATCTTGAAAACATGAAGATGAAAATTGGCCTCTGTGAAGATGGATTCGTCCAATTATTTTGTTAAAATCAGTGTAACAAAATTATATTTAGTTTATTATTATGGCTTGAAACATATTTTAAAGAATTATTATTATTTTAATGGAAAATTTAAATAAATTTAAATGAAGAGTATTTGTGACGTCAGCCAAGATTGGGAATATAATCAGCTGACCAACTTCTGAGTGAAAAGAGAAATGAGCAGAGCAAATGAGACTGTTCATGTGATGACGACGCAGTCAAGATGATACGTCAGAATCCTGGTGACATCAAGATGGATGATCATGCGAACAGTAACGAAGAATGAGCCATGAGAGCAGCTAGTCTTGTCACTGAAGTTTAAATCTATAGAAGTCCGAAGTCTGGATACCGGAGTAACCCACAAAGATTGGAAGTGGAGAGTACTCAAGATTAAAAGGTTAGACAGCGTTATAAAAATACGAAGAGGCGAGACATTAAGAGTGCATCTCAAAGTAAGAAGTATTCCTTAGAAAGCAGAAAGTTACTAAAAGTTACAGAAGATTCCGGCCATTGAGAAGTTAAATTCAACGGAAAATTACCGAAGGAAGCCAACGGAAAATTCCCGGATGAAAGGAGCCTGAACTCGGCGAGATATCCGAAGCCCTGCTACTAAGAAGAACGGAAAAGTTATTTAGAAGAGAACTGAAGTTCGCTGAATCAATTGAAATAAAAAGAAAGACTTTTCGAAAGAAATAGAAATAGGAATTAGCAGAAATAATTCTATTTCCACTAAACGGAAGATTAAATTAATCCGATTGGTGATAGCAGACGATAAGGTTATTGCGTCATACAGTATCTGAATTGAATGCTGGGAGGAGAAGACATCCCGCCAGATTCAAAGCCTTATGATTAGACCGTCACGAGTTTCAAGAAGACATCTTGGAGAACCCCGATACTACGAAGAGAACGGAAGGATTGTTCTCAGGATACCGCAGCTTCACACAGGTGATTTATGCCATTCGACGTAGCGTTTTACTGGATTATCCACAAGGTGGGAAAGCCATAAGACGAATATCTGAAGTACTTTTCCAATTCTATTATTTTGGGGAAAAGGATACCTCAATGCATTGTGCGACGATATTAATAAAACCTGGAATTAATAAATGCAGATATTAGTGTGTGCTTCGAGAATTAAAATTAATACAGTGATTCAAATTATTGAATTAATTAAAAGTGAAATTGGAATTATCACAAGTAGTAAATTTAAGTGTTTATTTGTGATCTAAGTGAATGCGGAAAACTTGTGAAATTAAGTGCAACGTTAAAGTTAATTGCAGAAAAGTAATTCAACCAAATAGTGAATTAGTGATTAACTTAGTGATCAGTGAAGCGAACATTTATTTCAGCAAGTGTGTTTTCGTTATCAGAAATATTAAATTATTATTTGGAAGAAATTTATCAAGCCGATAAATTTCGTGAAACTGAGAATAAATATTTGTGAATGCGAATTCAAGATTCCTGCACGGAGCAGAAAACTGAGGAGAGAGACTAGAACTTTATTATTTCATTATTGAAACCTTGTTTCATATTGAAACATACTATTATTGTACTCGTCAATATTGTAATAAATTATTACAGTAAATTTCAATTCTATACCTGGTGTTTGTTTTGTTGTGCATAAACAAAAAAAAAAAATTATCAGCGTGCATTACATACACTCTTTCAGCCTCGACTGACTTTATTTTAGCACTTTTGTCTGGAACTGACGAGTATTTAAAATAAAGCACTATTTTATTTGACTCTTAATTTATTTAGCAAAAAAAAAAAAAAGCTGATTGCCATAACTGAATCCAAGCCATGCAGAGTAGTCCAGATGCAAGGAAACTTCTTAAACACTTCAGCTGATTTTCTTCCCATGTAAATCTATTTTATTTGGATAATTGAGGCTGTAAATTAATGTCTCTGACTGTAGTGTTTAGAATAAGGTGACTTCTCTATGAAGGGTGGTCAAATGATGTTATTTCCTAGAATTATTACAATCGGAAAAAAAAATTACTAACTATATATTATTCTAAAATATATAGTTACATATATTTATATTTAGTAAAATGTAATGATTAAAGGATAAGTGATAGTGAATTAACGTAGCATTGTGTTATTTACTCTAAGGTAAAATGAGTCAATCACACATATTCAATTATATGAATAACAAAAAGTTTATGACAGATGCATAATATTATTATTTTACATTCCTATATCGGATAAACTATTATCTGGTAAAATTAATAAAGTTCAACTTGACACAACTTTAAGTCCCTTTTAAAGTTCAATTGGATTTTCGTAAACTATTAAGTTCTTCACCCTATGGGAAACACTGGGCCTTAACAACTTGTATGATAATTTTACTTCACGTTATTGATCAGAAAGGTTCTTTCACCATATGTGAATATCAATTGCACTATCTACTCTAATATCCATCTTATCTAAATTGAAACTCTTTTGGTTTGCTTTACTTTACGTGCTCAATGGTAACCTATTCTCGTAGAATCACAAAGTCCGTTATCCTTAAAAGAAATTTCTAATATCTTTCATATACACACTGTGTTTCGTATAATAACTCCAAGTGTTCTTTGTATCCATAATAATTAAGGGAAACTTACTTTATTCTTCATCTTTAATTCATACTTGCGTTGATTTCGATTCAGATTAACTTTTACCTTTCAGCAGTTCTCTAGTAGATATCTCCGTTAGTCCTTATGCCTTCTCTTCCTTCGATTCTGTATAATCGATGTATGGTTTCATTATTCATTCCTATTATAGAATAATTTTCTTCCCTACTCATGAAGACAAAAAATAAAATTGAATTACAAGAGATTAGAGAAGCTGAAGTATTTAATGTCCTTAAATTACTATGAAACGAATCCTAAATAATAACAACTGCAGATTATTCATTTATCTCAAGAATACTTATTCTTCCAGGAAATACTTAATATCCTTTCTCTTCCGCAGTTATATTCTTCAATGAGATATTCTCGAAATGGTCTATATCCATCCATTTCTTCATAAAGATTCCAACTAAGAATAAACTTAAAGTTGAAACGCTACGCCATTTTATATCTCTGGATTTCCTCTTCCAAAAATAACAATCTAATCTCCAAAACAAAACAATGCAATCTCTCTCCTTACAATGCAATCACAACATTACATTCTTACTACTAAACAAACAATATGTTCATTACCTCATGAAGTTCATATTGTTAATACTACTATCCACTACAATTTTATTTTGATAATTTAAACACGAGGATGTAACTTAATGTCTCTGACTGTAGTGTTTAGAATAAGGTGACTTCTGTATGGAGGGTAGTCAAAGGGGTGGTAAATGATGTTATTTCCTAGAATTATTACAACTTCTTGTAGAATTAGAAATCAACTTAAGCATTATTGAGTTTGAGTTTCTTTTTTCATAGTTATGTTCAAACTTGTGTTATTAAAAACATAAGCAAGTTTTGCTCGTATTCTGCGTTTAACTGAGTTTTGTATGAATTAAAACAAGTACAAATGATTTATTGTTTCTACTCATTTTTACAAATAAGACAGCAAATAAGATACTATATTAAGTTCCTGCACGATGTGAACACTAACAGAGAAGAAAGAAAAAAAAAAGCATCTGATAGACTTTCTCACTGTAAGAACAATCATCTCTCTTGGAAATCAAGGAGCGCGGCGTCTTGTTTTGTTTAACTTTCTTGAAAGTTATTATATATCTTTGTATATCTTTCTTGGAAGATAATGTATATCTTTGCATATCTTTCTTTCTTTGTATATCTTTCTCTAATTTTATATGATTTTTTTATTTCTTGAGATATCCCCAATTTTCAACGATGTTTTACCCATTTTGATTTTTGTCGATTACAGCGCCATCTGCGAGCAACCCAGACATACAGTGCATCAAATCAATGTGAAATTTTCTGGAGAATCCGAATTTGCAACAAAAAATGGGGGTCCCTATTTATGTTTTTCTTATCAACCCCTCACCTCTTAGGGGGTGGGGGGTGGGGATCGAGTATCATTGGATGCCCCCCTCCGAGACGAACAAATTTTAATTATAAAGTTTTTTGATCCGATTTGGCGTTTTCGGGATATCTCATTGTCTTCAGATAAAATGAACATCCTGTATAGGGTATATAAAGCGATATGGTAATGGTAGACAAAGTGGAGAGATACGGATTCCAAAGGTCATTTTGAATCGACAACGTTCTACAACATTTTGTTGATCGGGCCGTAGATTTAGAGTTATGAAATGAATGCTTTGGGAGTCCCTAATCAAAGAAAGCTCAGTTCACATTAGGACGTGCTAATTACTATATTGTGGTCTGTTTTCAGTCATGTCATTTGTTATCCGGATTGCTTTTTATAATAAACCTTTACTTTATTTACTTACACTTCCTAATATGAACTGAGCTTTCTTTGATTAGGGATCATTTCCAAAGTATAAAACTACAATCCGTACAACAAAATGTCAGAGAAATTGTCGACTCAAAATGTTCTTGGAACCCGTATCTTTTCGTTTTGTCTACCATTTTCGAAACACCCTGTATATATATGTAATTATAAATTATTACTTTAGTAATATAAGGCTTACCGTCAACGACGAAACAGCGCCCTCTAACGCGTAAACACGACATTTGCAGCCATATATTGTTTGATAAAAAATGCTGTACTGTGTCCTAGTATCCCTTAAAGTTTGACTTTGAATTTAGAATCACCCTGTAAATAAATGTAATATTATAACTTCATTTAGAAACAATAGCTTCAAGTTCATTCTTAAATACCGAGTGAATATTTAACATACAGATACTTTATCTTTTAAGTATCTAATAAAAACAAAGTACATGCGATCATAGTTTTGCTAGTTTAATGTAATGATATAATCGTGTGTGGAATATCTTTTGCTTAAACCTGTCGCTTTTCTTTTTCTTCTAAAGCATTATTTTTCGAAATTCAGTTTCCCTATATTATTTTCAATTATATCTGAAGATTTTGAAAGTAGTATTTAAAAGGGTTGTTCCTCTATAATTTTTGGGAAGTTTTTATCTATTTTTCTGAAGAAAGGAAAATATTTCGTTCTCTGTATTTATTTGAATTTGTTCGAAATCCCATATTTGTAATCAAACCAATTTGTAATCCACTCTTAATTATTGCATTGTAAGTTTTTCAGAATTTCATTATTAATTCCATCAGTTCATAGATCTTTATTATTCTTTAATTTTACTAATACTTTATCTCATTCTCTTCTATAAATTTATTTCGATAACATTTATATCTTTTATAAAGTACGCTTCTTTTCGAATATCTCTTTTCACGTTACAATTCTCATATGTTTCCTTTCCTAATAACTAAATATAAAAAATTTCTCTAACTTGTCTATTCATAATTCGTAAAATTCTCTTTAAAGTCCCGAATTATTTATTAAAATTCAGTACCTGTTCCTTTGACATTTTTTCTATATTTTTATGTTTACAGTTCTCATAATTTTCTATTCATTACATAATTTATTATACTTTTTCTTTTCATTTAGATACAGTATATTTTCCTTTAATTATCGTGCCTCTTATTTTTTTAAAATTTACTTTTTTTTTTCTTCACATTCTTCATCAAATCAATCTTATTTACACTGACTGCTCAATTGAAAGTAGATACCTATAGAGGTGGAACAACCCATGAACATTAAACTAATCTAATGTATTTAACTTAAGCCTACTTTTAAGGTTTTTTTTGTTGTTGTTTTTTTCAATTTCAAAATTTTCATTTCACCGAATATTATTTTTCTTATATTTTTCTTTCTTTTTTTTAATCTCGTCCCAAAGTCAAACTTTATCAGTAAAATGTTTTCTTATTATACACTAGTCGGCTACCCGTCGCTTCGCTCCGGAAGCCTCCGTATATGTAACAGAAAACAAATTTTTATTTATTAAAAAAAAACACACACAGAAATTACATCAAGTAAACTTAAACTAAAATTTTTCAAAAGTTTTTTTTTTTAAATTTAATTTCAGATGTTTATATTCTGTCAATCCACGACTGCTTTTAGAACCAGCGTGTGAATTATATATCTATGATATATTTTTATTTTTTATGGAGATTAAAATGTAGTCCTCGTGGTTTAATGGCTAAGACGTCTAACTTCGGAGCAGATGGCTGCATGTTCGATTACTGTAATGAATTTGTAGAAATTATTTCTATTTTCACAAATTACAACAATTGCACCAGACAGACAGAGAAATAAAAGTTTTTAGTAATATAGATATACTTTTCAGTGGTTTTTGAGTTACAAAGAACGTTGGTTTTTAAGTTACAAATAGTGATTTTTCAGTATTCTATCTTATAGAAATAGTGCTTCTTTGTTTCTTGAATCTCTTTTCTTAATTACAATCATTACCCGTGTGCAAATTGATTGATATAGATATTTGAGAGAAGAGATAGTTTAGATGGATGTTTGTTAATATAGATGATGAATGAAGATCGTAGCTTGTATACGAAATTCTTGGCAACGAATTGATTTTGACTATTCTTTCGAGTGAAGATAACCAAATTCTGACGACTTGTGACTCAAAGGCATAAAGTTCTGCGTGAGTGAAGACAACGTTCTCCAAATAGATGGCAATTTTAATAGAGTTAGTCCTTGAGCTTTATTGATAAACATCGTGTAAGAAGGCCTGATCGGAAATTGCTCTCTTGTGAAATTGAATAAAAGTAGATTATCGTTTGGTTTCCTAGACATCCTGTGGATGAAAACAAAATCTCCTTTGTGAGTTCCTGTTATAATTTCTGCTTCTATGAAATCATTATCGAATGAACGACATTTAAGTTTAGTTCCATTGCAGTATGTAAACTTAGGATTGATGTTTCGCAACAATATTATTGGAGATCCAATCTTCAATGACAAACGATGTTGAGGAATACCGCTGAGATTCAATGTGTTCAGATACTCGGGCAGATAGAGATGTTCGTGTGGTGGTTATCAGAAGTGTTAATTTGATTCGCACTTCTATTGTATGCTCTGTAGTCTCTCCTTGTATTCTTAGACTTATCATTCGATTGATGTTATCGAAACTCTCGTTCATCTTGATTGATGAGCCGCATATTTATCATGAGTTTTTTTTACTTTGATGTGATTCTAGCTTTATGAGTTACAAATAGTGATTTTTTAATAATCTCTTGTCTTGCTATAGAAGACCTATAGAACACCTATAGAAATAGAATAGATTTTAGAAATCTAAAATAGTGAAATTGTGCTATAGAAATAGTGCTTCTTTCTTTCTTGACTATCTTTTTTTTCCAATTGATACTTTTGAGAGATTCTTGAGTTACAAATAATGATGGTTTTTGAGTTACAAATAGTGATTTTTCAGTATTCTGCTTAATAGAAATACTGCTTCTTCCTTTCTTGACTCTCCTTTTTTATTTCAAGTGATACTTTTCAGTAGTTTTGAGTTGCAAATAGTGATTTTTCAGTATTCTACCTAATGGAAATATTGCTTCTTTTATTTCTTGACTCTTTTTTTCATTCCAATTGATACTTTTCAGTGGTTTTTTAAGTTACAAATAGTGATTTCTTAGTATGCTACCTAATGAAGTACTGCTTCTTTCTTTTTTGACTTTCTTTTTAAATACAATTGTTACTTTTCAGTCAAAGTCAGTTCAGTTTTGACAGATAAGTCAAAAAAGCAATATAACGAGAGTTGTAGTTCCCATGGGCTAATGGATAAGATGTCTGACTTCGGATCGGAAGGCTGCAGGTTCGATTCCTGTCGCGGATGTTTCATTGTAAAAATTCTTTCTATTTTTTATTCTCACAGAAAACTGCGCCGGACATACACATAGACACACAGACAGACAGACAGACAGACAGACAGAGAAATAAAAGATTTTAGTAATATAGATTAACTAATAATAAGACAAGTGAATATAATTTTGTGCTATAGCGTAAATTTAAATGCGACCTTTAAAAATAAAAAAAAATTAAAAATAATTAACAAAAAACCAAAGTACATTAACGTAAGGAAAAAAAATGAAAAAGCTGGAAAAAAAAATAATAAAAAGTCAGCAAAATAAGAAAAACCAAAAAAAAAAAAACAAAGCCAATATGAAGAAAAACAAAAGATTAAGAGAAAAACAATACCAAAAAAAAGTATATATGCAGAACTGAACCGACAATCTTCCCTACAAGAGACTGAAAACTTAAGCATCAAGCCATAGCTGACAACTGCAATGAAAGGGTTGCATTTCTAATATTTAAACTAATAACGGAAAACTAATGAAAATAATGCCAAATATCTCAAATATAAAGGGGGGGATGGGCTTTGGCCTATGAAAATATCCTATTCCCAGGCCCCAACAAGGGATGGGTCAGTAGGTCTCTAAGCACCGGGACCCGTCATCAAAAAGGCCCAGGCTGAGGTCTTAATCGGAAAAAAATTATAATTATTAGCCAATCACTTCTAGATCTTTTTTATAATTTAAGTCTGCATTATATAAATTAATTACTTTACTCCAGTGTTTCTCAACCTTTTAGTACTTGCGACCCAATTTTCAATCACATTTCTCATCGCGCCCCCCGAAAAAAAAAAACCCTCCAAACCTATCTGTTCAACCAAAAATAATAATAATAAAAAAAAAAAGAAAAAAACCTCCAAACCTATCTGTTCAACCAAAAAAAAAAAAAAGAAAAAAAAAAAAAAACCCCAAAACCAACCAATAAAACAAAAAAAAAAAAAAAAAAAACCTCTAAACCTATCTGTTCAACCAAAAAAAAAATCGATATGCTCGCGCCCCCCCCTTTAGTTTTATCGCGCCCCCCTAGGGGGGCGAGCCCCACAGGTTGAGAAACGCTGCTTTACTCTAAAAATAATTGTGTGCCATATTGAAAAGAGAGAAATAGGAAATTGTGTTGTGGTTTCGAGATATTTTTGGCTAAGAATTTATGATTTTGACCACTACATGGGAGAGGGGTGGCGTTACTGCATTTGATACCTGGGTCCTGAATTTGATGTGAGAGTCCTGCCCATTCCAATGGTGTTTGGACCTCTGAAAACGATGGTGATGACCGTTTGTCGATCCGACCTTTCATTGAGAAGTTGTTAGGGGTGCATAGACACTGACAGACGGACGAACAGGACTAACGCAATAGCTTCCGATTTCCGTTGCTATCACAATAGCTTCGAAATCGGTCTATTGATACAATCTAACAGCCTTTAGCAGCCCACTGCTGGACAAAGGCCTCCCTCAGACAGCTCGCTGCCTCGGGGGATGAAAGTCTAATCTCCCATGCTGACTTTCAACTGCGGGTTGGGAGATGCATTTTAACCCTAACTGCCAGGGTAAAGAAACGGGAACGGACAGAAGGAGAAACAGAAGAAGAAAGAAACATCCATGCCACGACCGGGATTCGAACACGGGAACTTGCACACTGGCCGCAACGGCAGACCTGCCGTCTAGACCGCGCGGCCACTCCAGCACGGCGATTGATACAATGAAATAACACAAATTCGCTTTTCGTAATTGTTTATTATTTTTCTTTTCAACACATGCTATTACTACAGCCCAAAAGGCCATTTATTTAAATTGGGATTTATTGAAAATCTTACTCTTTTTTTTTTTTCAAAAGTAAAAATCCGAATTTCTTTTCAAGATGTTCGTAAAATTCTACAACTTGCTTGAATGCTTAATGTATTAGGGGTGTTCAAATGAAAAGGTACGAAACGTCGTAACAACGTAACCGTTACATATTAGCATACGCCGCTATGGGAGAATGTAGGTAGACATCTAAGGATGCGATTGGAGTCTATGGCGTGGATCCGCGCATGCGCGGGAGCCCGCATGCACAGGAGAGAGCAGAGGCTCTTATAAAGAATACCGTCCAATTGATGCGGCAGTGCGTATGAGGACAGGATGGCGTTCACATTGCAAAATTCGACGATTGAGGAGCAGCAAGGACATCAAAGGTCCGTTACTTGTTGAATTTCTCGAGCACTGAAGAACCATTAACTCCGATGTGTACTGTGAGACACTCCGACGCCTACACAGGTTCATCAAGAACAAAAGACCGGGGCTGCTCACGGAGGGTGTGGTTCTACTCCATGATAACGCGCGTCCACACATCTCCAGGGTCACAGACGTGGAACCTGGCCAAGTTCAAGTGGGAGCAGCTTGAGCATCCACCCTACAGTCCGGACATGTCGCCCTGCGATTTCCATGTGTTTGGTCCTCTGAAAAAACATCTGAAAGGGAAGCGCTTCAACTCGGACGACGAAATCAAGGACACAGAGCAGGACTGGGTCTCGTCAGGGCCACAGGAATTCTGGGAACAAGGAATCCTTCGGCTCGTTAATCAATGGGATCGTTGTGCTCAGTCCTATGGTGTATACTTTTAATAAAGTCTTCATTTATACCCACAGTGTCGTTTCGTACCTTTTCATTTGAACAACCCTAATATTTATAGTGTGTACATTAGTGATGAGCGATATTTCACGGACTGTGATTTTTTTCACACAACGGAACAGTGAAGACACTAGCGGCAGTATGAAGATACATACTATCTACGAAGAGAAGCGAACATATTTCCCTTAAAATATATATATTTTAAAGACAACAACGAATAATTTGTGTGAAAAAAACTAAACAAAAGCAATTATAGTTCATCTCTTATAAGAAAAGTATTGAATCATTTTGATTGGAAAACAGTGCCAATTGAGGTAACTGTGACTGCGAATGAAAGTGTGATTTCACGACTACTCGCTCTCTCGCCGTTGATATCAGTACAGTAGCACTGCAATGTCAGTAATACCCCAGACGAACTGTGGTAAAAGAAAATTACAGATTGGAGAATGCTGGGGATAAATCGAAACATTCAATATAAATTTCTTGAATGAAATGATATTTTCAAAGTTAATTATTGAATTTAGCTGTTATTTTAATATTTTGCAATAATCATTTCTGAATATCTGGGGGCACGGCAGTGCCCCCGCCAAGACGAGCCGAAGGCAGGAAGGGCACAACGTACCTTTTCTGGAAGTGTTTCGTCGTATTTTCGAACTATATGAAATCTGATAACTTTTTAACAGTGAAAGCGTTATGAGCATCTTGGCAACGTATTTTAAATGCAATGTTTTGGGTGAGATGAAATAGTTCCATGAAACGGCCAAGCCATACTTTTTGACCAAGATATAGGGTTTTTAGAGTTAGGGCTTGTAGAGTTAGGCCTCGTTGAGTTAGGGGCTTGGCTCTACATGAGATCTCATATCTTTTTAACAGTGAAAGCATTATGACATGTGAGTCTTGGCAACTTATTTTACACGAAGTGTTTTGGGTGGGATGAAATAGTTCCATGAAACGGCCAAGCCATACTTTTTGACCAAGATATAAGGTTTTTAGAGTTAGGGCTTGTAGAGTTAGGCCTCGTAGAGTTAGGGGCTTGGCTCTACATGAGATCTCATATCTTTTTAACAGTGAAAGCATTATCAGCATGTGAGTCTTGGCAACTTATTTTACACGAAGTGTTTTGGGTGGGATTTAATTTTATATGATACTATTTTGAGATAATTTAATAAATGAGTTTTCGAATCCAATTTATATTTGTGAATATTTTGTATTTAGAAAAAAAAATATATCCACCTATATTCAATATTATTATTATTTTAGAGAACTCATTAAAAATTGGTAAAAAAAACTTAAAAAAAAAAAAACATTAAAAAAAATCAATGCCAAACATATAATATTTGATTGTTGATGTCAGTTAATAAAAAACATTTTTGAATGATTCTTTACGAAATTATTTAGTCTCTACAATAAATAAATTTAATTCAATAAACACAATTACATAATCTGTATGTAATCATTTTATTTTGTTTTTTTTATTACAACACGGTTACAAACGCTTTTTTTATTCACTATTTGTTTCAGTTTTAAAAAAGCTGTGATCACTGTAAAACTGAAACACAGTACAGCTTAAGTATCAGATAAAAGTAAATCTGACATATTTGTCGAAGACACTCAAATAAGCAAAAATATTTCGAAGTTAGAGTGGTGTTGAGAACATAGGTTAAACGACTCTTTCCATGGTCTTTAAGTTCATATTTCACAAACAGAATGACCTCTTAAAATTTTAAAATTTCATTTTAAAACGTGGAGCAAATATTATTAACTTTTGAATACAAAAAAAGACTTTGAGTTGTCTTAGGTATTTATTTGTTTTATGGTTTTGTTCTAACATTTCATATTCATCGGAAACTGGAATTTTTTTTAAGAGATGACTGCATAAAAGTTCTTCAATAGATGCGATACCGCGCTATTAATCGAACTAAAAGGAGACACAAAAAGAGAGAAAAAACGGAACTCAAAACAAATATATACAGGGTGATTCACGAAGATATGATAAACTTCGGGAACTCATTCTAATTGTAAAAGTAAAGAAACAAAGTTATATAAACATAGATCCGGAAATGCCTCGGTAGCGAGTTACGGCTAGCGAAAGATTTCGCCAATAATTTAGTACCCTGGGTGAAATGAAGACTTGCTGGAAATCTGATAAGGTAAATTAAGGGGCGAAATCAGTGGTTTCATATGGTTGTTGACATGAAAAATCGAATGAAACATGTCGCAGAACTGTATCTCCCTGTACTTCATATCTTATACTCCTAAAATTAGGTAAAAAAACTACATCTCTTTGTTATATTTCATTTAATATTGGTAATTTTTTGCGGAATTTGTATCATTCCATTTTTTCAAACCTTTTCAAATTTTTTCATTTATTGAAAAGAGCATATGATTATTTTATAGTAATGACCTGATAATATACCTGTATTATGCATACTTGTATTAGTATTAGGACATGTAATGGAAGTTACTCATTGTTATTTTAAAAAAAAAGGTTTGAAAAAGCGGAATGATACAAATTCCGCGAAATATTACCAATATTAAATGAAATATATCAAAGAGATGTATTTCTCTGCGTTTGTAAGCGTACCTAAAAAAGTGGGATCGCGAAACAATGTTTTTTCCGTTTGACGTACAATAATGTTGTTAAAGTAGGTTAGACACACAAACGTTTGCAACAAAATGTGTAGAACATTTCATTCTGAAGAACACGATGCAAATATAGTATACAGATAATGATAATATGATCTATTAAATGAATGTTTCGTCAGAACAAAACAACACATGTTGTACATACGGCCGACAATAATGTTGTTAATTTCCCAATAAACAGAGTAAATGTTTATTACAACTTTACATGTTACATTTATAATTGGAAAAGTTGAAAGGAACATATGTGTCGTAAAGTACGTAAGTTATTGCATTAAAATACGGTATGACAGAATGTAATTTTGTTTAAAATGACAGAATAATGTTGTGCGAAAAATTGTTACTATATAAGTTGGCAAGA
>JAFIDM010047590.1:0-19568 GCA_023159025.1 Thereuonema tuberculata
AAAAAAAAAAAAAAAAAAAACTTTCATTTACTTCATATTTCAATTTGGAAAATACAATTCTTCCGCAAAATAATAACATGCTTACATTAGAAAAATAAAATATTTTTTTATATATTGAATATTATTATGCATTATACATCGTACCATTATTATATATTAAAACCTCTTCAAATTGTTAGAAACAACATGAACAGGTCGCGAACATATAAAAAGTAATTTTAAAAAAATATTATAATGAAAACAGAATGATCAGTTAACGTATAAATTCCAATGTCTTTGTTGTAAATCAGTAGCCAAGTCTGTTAGAAACAATATAAAGTAGTTACATCTATAATAACAAAATCGTAATGTAATATTAAAGATGTAAAACCATTTTTAATTTAAATGTAATATTGTTTTCAGAAAAATTGCAGTAAACAATTTGCAATATTTAGTAAAATGATATTTTTAGCTTAATAATTTAATTAGTAATTTATATTTTTTATCGAGATTTATGCGTATTTTCCTATGTTTAAAAAAATCCTGGTAAAAATATATTATCCTATGCAAGAAAAAAATTCATAATAATTTACCTGTTATTTACAGCTTAGAATTTTTTCTTTTTAATTACCACATCTACATTCAAGTTTTATTCTTTTTATTTCAAAGCCTTTCTATCAGAAATGTTTATAACCGAAATAAACAAAAATTTTCGTATTAAATTTGAATAAACTTAAAGTATTTCAATAGCATGTTTAGTCTATTGCTTCAAGAAATTTGAATTTCTTCAAATCAATTAATTTGGTCAAATTAGTTTTTAAATTTATTTTTCGTATGCCTCTTCACGTCAACATTTGCCATTTCTGTTTTTGTTTTGGCACTGCTTTATTTTGATATTCTTTTGTTTAATGTTCGATAGGTCCAGACATCAACATATCTAGCTCTGATGATTTGGCATTCAAGTGACATTTGAGCAAAAATGAGGCATTTTGCAATGAAACGAAATTTCAGGACATCATCAACAAAAGAAATCAATAGTTGTCCTAGATATTTCCTTTATTTCTTTACTTTAATAATTTAGAATTCACTCCTGCAAAAAAAAAAAATATAAGAAACTGAGGATTTACGATTTAATAGGACTTTAATGTCTCTATTTGTCTCTGTGCCATTTTATTTTTTCTTTATTTTGTTTTTTATTCCTTACATTTTTTGTATCCAAATGTTTATCGATATTTAAAAAGAAAGTCACTACTTAAAATTACTTGAATAAATATTTTGTGGTTATTATTTACAAGAAATAGCTATTTTAACCACAATAGTTAAATTATTACAAATTTAACCGAATGAGCCAAGATTCTTTCACTACAAAACATCTAATTTATTCCTATGAGCGATTCAAGCGACCACTGGAAAGGCAGAGCGCTGCAATCGCTTCCCATGATTCATTGCATTCGTTTGGGATTTCTCAAAAATATACCGTAGCAGTGTAGTAGGTTTCAATATTTCAGCATCATGGTACATAATTGTTGCGTGCCTGGATGTCACAATACAAGTAAAATTAAAAATATACGTTTCCATAAATTCCCAAGAGAAAAAAAAAATGCGACAACATTGGCAATATATTCCATTATTTTGTGGAGAAAGAGATTCACTGAAACTTGAAAAGAAAAATAATTACTAAATGCGTAGTTAAAATACATACAAAAACATTTTATGATGTTATTTAATTCTTCGATTTAGAGTTAATTTACTTTAATATTTGTTCTAAAATTTCTTGGGTTTAATTTCTTATTGTTTTTAGTACTACAAGTTACACGTGTTACTAATAACCAGTACAATATCGCAATAGATCGTTAAAAAAATATTTTAATATCATGCTATGTTTTGAAAAATATTTGTTTTAAGTCTCTGTTAAATTTATTGGAGAAATTTTCATAATTTCTATATATAAATCATCACGGCGCTCAAGCGTCGAGCCTATACACGGCCACTGGAGCAGTGCCCGTCCCGAACGGCCCCAAAAGCCCCGGCGAGTAGGAGGGTCGCGGCGGTGAGCGGAAAAGGGTCGGGCGCAGGCTGGTGTGGAGCCACCGCCGTTGCAGATCTTGGTGGTAGTAGCAAATACTCGAGTGAGAACCTTGAGGACTGATGTGGAGAAATATTTGTTTTGTTTTGTTTTGTTAAAACAAAGGAGTTAATTTGTTAGACATATTGATTATTTATGTGAACTTGTGGGTTTCCGTTATCGCAGATATTGACAATATAATTTCAAAATGATTATTTTTTAGTTATAAATTTTTATTTAGGGGTAAAACACAAATGTATGGTGTTAAAGAAAAGGGGAATTTATCTTTCTATGAATTTGCAGTCATTTTCATTATAAAAATTTCTGGAAAAAGGAGAACTTGTAACATACACAGGTAGTACAAATGCCGTCATGTCCCAAAGATTTAGTTTCGCAATGTGGCCACTAGATGGAGTTTTTCTACACTTGAATCGCTAATTTCCTGGTTTTAAAAAGAAATCAATGACTTTATATTGAACTGCCAAAGGGAGAGGTTGGAGTCTTGTAATAACCAAAAGTGCATCAGTTGATACCGTCTTACAGGTTTTTGCAATACGTAATGCAAAAGATCTTTGTACACTTAACATTTTATCTATAATACTTTTTTTGTAGATAACAGCACCCCAAGCTGCCGCACCATAGAGTATAATAGGTTGTAAAGCTCCTTTATAAATGGTTTTTACAGATTTAGAATTCAAACCCTAAGTATTACATCCACATCTTATTAATTGATTGCCTATTTGTTTGGCTTTAGATAAAATATAATTGAAATGTTTTTTAAAATTTAATTTTGTATCAAGAAATACACCCAAGTACTTCATAGAATCAATACATCAATTTCTTTACCATTTATTACAATATATGGGTAATTATATTTGTATTTTTTTGTGAACAATATTGCCTTAGTTTTTTCATGACTGAAGTTTAGTTTATTACAATAACTCCAGTCAAGAAGCTTTCCTATTGCTTCATTGAGTTTATTAGATATATTTATTATACTGGAGTCTTGATAAGCAATCACCAGATCGTCAGCATAAGCCATAACCTTAACACTATCATCACTAAATAAGTTCAGTGCCTTATTTATAATAATATTCCATAATAACGGGGACAAAATCCCACCCTGTGGGCATGATTTTGGTAACTGCCTTTCAACTATTGTGTTTTGTGAATTTACAGTTATTTTCCTATCTTTTAAATATGAGCAGATAAGTTTTATTAAATAACCAGGGCATTTCAATTGTATTAATTCATAAATAATGCTGAGATGCCAGGCATTATCAAAGGCTCCCTGAATATCAAGAAAGATAACCGCAGTGAATTCCTTTCTTTGAAAGCCTTTTTGAATAAAATCAGTTAAGTCATATACAGGGTGTTTCAAAAATACACGGCATAATTTCAGGTATGTATTTCCCACATGTAGACAATCAAAATAGTTCATTACAACATATGTCCGGAAATGCTTCATTTCCGAGTTATGGCCTTCACAACATTGAAAATCACCGGAACGTTTTTCGTATTTACAGATGAAGCACAGTTCACACGAGATGGCATAACAAATTTCCACAATCAGCATGTATGGGCGTATGAAAACCCAAATGCAACTGTTGTATCTCATCACCAGGTGCGGTTCTCCCTCAACATGTGGGCCGGTATCATTGGTGATCGATTAGTTGGACCCCATGTACTTGTAAACAGACTTACGGGGCAGGCGTACACAAACTTCCTGGAAAACACCATACCTCATGTTTATGACGACACTCCACTGATCGATCGTCAGCACGCTCACTTCTTGCATGACGGCGCTCCTGCACACTTCAGTCGTACGGCTCGCCGGTACTTGGATCGAACGTTTCCTGATCGATGGATAGGTAGAGGTGGCCCAATTGCTTGGCCTCCACGCTCACCTGATCTGAACCCTCTCGATTTCTACTTGTGGGGCCATTTAAAATCATTGGTTTATTCGTCTCCGGTGCCTGATTTGGAATCCCTTCGGAATCGAATTGTGGCACGTTCTGAGGACATACGCAACATTCCTGGAGTGTGGGATCGTGTTCGCAGGTCATTGAGACATCGATGTGAGGTCTGTATTCAAGCAGGAGGTGGTCATTTTGAACATCTTCTGTAATGGCAACGACCGGCGGAACGAAAAACGTTCCGGTGATTTTCAATGTTGTGAAGGCCATAACTCGGAAATGAAGCATTTCCGGACATATGTTGTAATGAACTATTTTGATTGTCTACATGTGGGAAATACATACCTGAAATTATGCCGTGTATTTTTGAAACACCCTGTATAGCTTGTTCAGCAGATTTTCCTTTTATAAAGCCGTATTGCCTTTCAGATATCCAACTGTTAATCGTGGCATGCCAGATCATTCTTGTAGCAATAATTTTTTCCAAATTTTTCCTCCAACTGGTAGAAGGCTAATTGGCCGGTATTTTTCATTATTCGTTTCAGTCATAGCTTTTTTGATTAACAGGACTTTAGCTGATTTCCACTGTTTTGGAAAATATGAGTGAGTTAAACAAGCACTATATAACCTAAGTAAATTATCTTCAATTATATGATAATCTTTCCTATATAATTCGGCATATAGTCCATCCTCTCAAGGTGCTTTTTCAGGGTGGATAGAAAATACAATAGATGCTATTAAACTGTAGATGAATATTCTTGTAAATTACTTTCATAATTAATAGACAGAAATGCAAGATTTAAGGAACATATTTATTTATTTATTACTTGCAGACTAAGTAAATAAATAAATAAATAAGTAAATAAATAAATAAATAAGTAAATAAATAAATAAATAAGTAAATCATTTGGTGACTTAAATAAATGAACAATTTTTTATATTTCCGTTTAATATATATCAGTAATAATAATTAATGAACAATTAAAATTTAACTTTTTATTAATTGAAAGATACTAAATTACATAAATGCTAAATAAACTTTATATTCTGAAACATTCTGAGACTTTATATTTAAAATAATTTAACTACTGTTAGTAAAGTCTTCAAGTTCTTTCGGGAACTTCTTGCATTATTTACAATGTGTTGAAAGACGAATATATAGATGCTTTGTTGAAATTTACCGAATGTTTTTGAGTTTTTTTAATCTACGGGAATATTGAAAGAATAGAGAGATTGTGAAAGTTAATAACTAGGATGAGTCTAAAGGTGAACATGCAGAGCTATTCTGTAGATTCCTACTGACCAAACACCAAGCACCTCTTCACAGTTAAAGTATCCCTCTGTAGCCGTTGAGGTTATTCCTTGCAATTCGTGACCAATGAAACCAAAGTGTAGTTCGGGTCGTAATGCCGAATAGCGCTTTGAACTCCTTCCGGGAAAGAAATTAGGTCCCTGTTCTAAAAAGGTTGAGTTGTCTTTAGGACTAGTCTGGAGAAGAATTCTGGGTGGAGAAATCCGTGTCCCCACCGCCGAGGATTGAATCTAGGTCTTCCAGTTTATAGTGAAGCACTTTATCACTTTGTTATCTGGCTCCAGAAATTCCTTCAGTAATCTGAAATGAATTATGAGTATCAGCAGTTATTTTTATGAAAGCTTAATCATTATTAATACTAGTACTAATCACCATCGGAATATATCATCATGGTCAGTTTGCACCAAATATATCATTTATGCGTTGATGATTAATATTACTCTCACTTTCCTTAAAACTTGCGTGGCTGCTTATTTATGGTCCAATTTATTACAGATTAAATTAAAAATCAAAGTCTATAATTATTATATTGTACAATAGATATTTTTATGGGGAAAATGTTTATTAAATTTAACTCTTGCATAACATTTTTTGTTACATTTTCAAAGAGAATAATAATTTGGAAAATTAATAAAGGAAATATTTAACTTTGTAACTATCAACAAAAAACGTGATATCAATATCATATACCAAAACTTTTAACAATAAATTACAATAATCATCCTATTAATAGGCAAAAGTTGTACGATCTTTGTAAATTTGTATGTTTGTAATTTGAAATAACCAATCACAGTGCAGCGTTGGAATACGTCAGGCATGACGTCATGTACATGGTTAAAGATTGAGTCTCTACTATTTTCTCCACTTCACTACGACGGATCGCGATTATACAATTATTATCGGCATATTGAGATTTTCTTTCACACATAAATGAAGTTTACACTGAAATACATAAAGTTCATGCGTCAAAATTTATCAGAGATTTTGTAAAACCTGGGTTTTGAAATAATTTTGACTGTGTAGCCATTCTCTCACTGCTCAACAAGTAGGAGACAATGACAATGCTGCCATTGTTGTCCAGACAGGATTATTGGTATTGGCTGTTGGACATTCATTATTGCTATTGTTATTGTTGAAACTGGTAAATCAATTTTTTTTATTTTATTTTAACAAAATTTGGCTTTGTCATTCAAATTATATGTGGGCTGTTGCGGAAGTCATGGTTTTTTAAAAAAATGAGCTTAGAACATCTTTTTCAATGTTGTGTTCTTCAAAAAATTCAGGGCATTTGAAAAATGTGGCATTTGTTGTAATTCCGTTAATATTGCTTCAATTTCGACGGAAATTGAGAAGCAGATTGCCATTATGTATCATAATGAGAAACCGCAGCGCTGGCTACTACGAAAATGGTAAATCAATTTCTTTATTTTAACATTCTTATATTATAAAAGCGTTATTCTGTCTGTCATAAGACTTTTCGTTTTTCCAATTTTGTGACCAAACTATACGAGATAGATTGCTTATGTAAACGGATAAAATGTAGATCTTTTTAAGACAAATAAAATGCTACAAAAAATGTTTCGAAAAAAGTTTTTGGTTTCCAAGATGGCGCCTTTTAAAGGGTCAAATTTTGACTTAATCTCAATTTAAACGAAAAGTATAAAAGAGAACATTATATTGAGAAAATGCTGGTATTTGAAAGTTCTATCGAACGATGTATCACTTATTCACAAACGCTTCAGCGTTTGCAAGATACATGCATAAATGTGTCCGGCGGAACCCCAGGTTTGAGGTGTCAACCTGCAATACACCTGAGTTAAGTTGAGAAGGACACAACGGGCTGGGAAGTCGTGTATTCTCCGATCTCTATATTAATTTGCTTAATAAATAAAGGTTTTTTTTATTTTTAATGCTATACATGCAAGGGCTCCGGAGCGAAGCGACGGTACCCGGCTAGTATTATAATATTATTTTAACAAATAAGCTGATATTCAATTTACATATGGGCTGTTGTGGAAGTCATGGCTTCTAAAAAAATTAGCTTAGAACATCTTTTTCGATCTTGTGTTTTCCAAAATGTGGAATTTGTTTTACTTCCGTGAATATTTCACGGGTCGGAAGTAGTAATACATTAATACACTAATAAACCAATCATAAAAAAATAAAACACAATCACTGAACAGCAAAAATATTCTTATTTCAAGTAAAAATAGTAGTTAACAAAGAAATTTTGTAGCAATGGGTGATTCCAGAGGAATTTCATGTTTTCTGTTTAATAATTTATCATTAAATTTTTGAATGTATAAAGCATCTTTTATTTGTAATTTTTTAGTATTTCTCTCTTTATTTAAAATTTTAATTTGATTCCAATTCATTTCATGATTCGGAAAATTTTGTAAGTGTTCTATAAAAGCTGAATTTATTGGTTTCGTTTTAATGCTGTAGAACTCTTTTATACAATAATGTTGCGACATACCAATATATGATTTTCTACAAGTATTGGAAACTATTTCGTATACTACACTCATATTTTGGTGTTTTCAATTCTATCTTTAGTTCTTGATAATGACAGATAAAATTTGTAGATTTGCAGGCCTAAAAATGATCTTGAATTTAAATTTTATTAATTTGGAAGCAATTTGTTTTCTGATACACATTGCTTATAATAACAATATTACCATTCCGTATTACGGCACAATACAATTAAAAAATTAATGATAAATTATTAAATCGAAAACTTTAAATTCCTTTAGAGAGAAAAAATCACAATCGGACAACAAATATGCCTTCGCACATTGAGCCACCATCAATGGGAATTCTGAACAGCTGTTTTATCCTTATTAGGAATCATCAGCAGAATTTACAGGTCTGACATTGTCTGGTTATATGGTTCGACGGCGTCTCAGCGTAGAGGACTGGGTGCATGTATTCCTTTGTGGAGGATGAGGATTCCCTTGGACATGAATCATCGACGCCTCCGGACTGCAATGGGCTCACGAACACACCCACGAATGGGCGTGCAGATTGGCACCATGTCGTGTTTTCGGACGAGTCCCGCTTCAACTTCGATTACAATGATGGCCGCATACGCATTAGACGATATCAAGGTGAGCGCCAACTTCCAGACTACATTGTCCAGCGTCATACTGCATGAACGATAGGCGTGATGGTTTGAGGAGCAATTGAGTATCATAGGCGGTCTTGGGTGTTATGAATTGTCGGCACTCTCAACAGCAACCGATACATCAGGGAAGTTGTGCAGGCTGATGCAGTACCCTTCCTTCAAAACACTCCTGGAGCCATATGCCAACAAGATAGCGCCTGAACATATATTGCTAGAAATGTCCAGGCCGTTTTCGAAACAAGGCAGATACCCCTTTTTCCGAGGGCTGCATATGTCACCTGTTGAACATGTCTGGAATATGGTCACTCGGAAACTAGCCCTTCATTGTGAACCAGCAGCCAATACCGACGAACTGCGGACTCGGATAGAAGCAGCCTGGCAGGCGACACCCTAGGAACATATTCAAGGCCTGTTTGATTCGATGCCACAGCGTACAGCAGCTCTTATTGCAGCTAGTGGAGGCTTTACACTATACTGATTTTTCGCAAGTACTATTGTTGCATTGCTCTGAAACTTTAATCGTTTGTTTGTATCACAATTAGTAATGTGTGAAAAAAAATTTCCTTCCATTCCGATGGTTCTTTCATGGTGTTGCAATTTTCACAAACATGAGTGTGTTTATAAAGTCGGGCAGTGATACGTTTTTGCCAATACAAAAACGATGTCATTGTTTCTGTGAAGATACGGCCAATTTATCATCACGTCATCTGCGGCAAAGTGGAAATTAAAATAACTAATATTTAGAAATAATTTAGAAAACAAAAACGCAATATTCAACACATTGCACTTTTTTATTTAGTCATAATATTATTTTTAGGTATTTAAATATATTTTCTTAGTTTTTAAATATTTAAATTTATTTACAAAAAAAAATTAATGAATAAAAAAATAAAGAAAACATAATAATAACAGATGATAGACTATCAAATCAAACTCAAAACTTCCTAAAATTTAATTTTGAATTGCCATAAGATAACTTAAATGATTATAAATCAAAAAATCCTATCTAGAAGAATTCCAAATGAATAAATAAAATTATGAAAAATAAAAATATCGTTAACTTTATATTTTTGATAAATCTGAAATTTAAATTTATTCTGAAATTGTAAAATAACTTTAATAATATAACTTTAATTGGAAAATTATTATTTATAAATCCTCTAATAAGGTAATTTAAATTATGCAAAAATTCTTCAAATTTAAAAACTAACAATAATATTATAACTAAATAAAACAAGGTAGGGATAGTGATTAGTAAACTAATCACAGTGCTTCGCAAACTAATCACAGTGCTTCGCAACGGCTTCTGAGTCACCTTTACTTTAGAATAGACTGCGCCGGGGTGGTCTAGAAAATGCTCGAGTGAGTCTTTGTGCGACCCATTCTATCTTACCCACCCCTATTTATATAGAATAATCGTCGTTCTTAACTTAAACCTTGTTAATATACTGAAATCTTAATAATGATTTAAAAGAAAACAACTTAAGTTGAGAAAATGGGAAAACATTTAAAATGGGGAGAAAAAAATAAAGAATAACAATTGCCCATGAGGGGATCGTACCCACGACCTTCGTTTTGTTAGCACGATGCTCTAACGAACTGAGCTAAGAGACCACCTGCAACATTCAGCATTCAGGCCACCTACAACTGAGGTAACAGAAGCCGCTGCGAAGAATTGTGGGATATGTGTCCACAGACAGACAAACCGGGGATATAAGGCTCTTTCAGAAGCCTAAAAGAGCAAAGTCTTGAATATTGCGTTTTTGTTTTCTAAATTGTTTCTAAATTTTAGTTATTTTAATTTCCGCTTTGCCTCTGATGACGTGAGGATCAATTGGCCTTATCTTCAGAGAAATGGTTTTCGTATTGGCATTTTTCAAATTCCACATCACTGTCCGGCTTTATATAGTTTAGTAATACAGTAAAACCTCGTTAAGTGGTCACCCGGATAAGTCGTCACTCCGTTTAAGTCGTCGTTTTCCTTTGGTCCCGACAAAGTCTCATACACAATAGTGTAAAATAACCCTTCTTTACCCTTCACCAAATTTAATTCCACTCTGGATAACTCGTCACCCTCAAAAATGGCCAAAAGCATTTTTCTTCTCCATTTTCCATGCCATCGTGTTGTCTTTTCAGCCCCGCCCCTTCACTTTAAGAAAGCCAAGCCTTTACGGGGAATTTTCCAACACGCCTGTCACTTCATTCCTTTCCTACCCCTTCGGAGGATTTGGGTTCTTGGAATCTCGCTGCTAATCGTTCAAAGCACACTTCTCGCTGCGATTCTGTCGAATGTAGATGTTTTTCTTGACCGCTCCTGAGTGTGACTTCATTTCATAGCAAGTAAGCCCGTAGCCTTCGTAATGTACCGTAAATAGATACAGTATTACGAAGGCTACGGTAAGCTCCGCTATAAGGCCTATTTTTTCTCTTGCAATTTCATGGCTCGATTACGTTTTTAACATGCCAGGGAAACGAAAACTTACCTCGTTATCTTTTAAAGAAAGAAAAGACTTAATTGCATTTTTTGAAAAATCAAATGTTTCGAAAACAGCTTTTGCCAAAGAACACCATATTCCCAGGACTACATTAAACGATATTCTTTCATTGAAACAAGTAATCGAAGAAGCTGACTGCAAAGACAAAAAGAGAATGAGGAAATCGAAGTTTGACGAGATCGAGGAGGTTTTAGTTCGATGGCTAAAACATGCCAGATCGCAAAATGTGCCGATTTCCGCCGTGATTCTCAAAGAAAAAGCTATGGAAATTGCTAAGGAGTTGAACATTGAAGATTTCGGCGGCAGCAATGGCTGGCTGAAACGTTTCAAAGACAGACATTGCCTTTCTTTTAAAACCATTAAAATATGGTAACTATAAAAAGTGTTTTTTTTTTTTTTATTTTCCACTCATTCATTTGCATGTATTGATTTCTGAAAATCTTGTTTTTCTCACCGAATCCTACAGCAATTCATAAAAATATTGTATTTCAGTGTTTTTTTTTTTTTTTAAATTCCCACTCCGCTTAAGTCGTCAAAAATGTTTAGTCCCTTGAGTGACGACTTAACGAGGATTTACTGTATAAAAAGTGTTTTTTTTTTGTTGTTGTTTTTTTTTTTTATTTTCCACTCATTTATTTGCGTGCATTGATTTCTGAAAATCTTGTTTTTCTCACCGAATCCTACAGCAATTCATGAAAATACTGTATTTCAGTTGTGTTTTTTTTTTCAAAAATGCCCACTCCGCCTAAGTCGTCACTCCGCTTAAGTCGTCAAAAATGTTTGGACCCTTGAGTGACGACTTAACGAGGTTTTACTGTATAAGTTAATTTTATTCTTATATTCTATACTTTTTCTAAATTGCAAAAGATTGATTGAAATATTTGCTTTGCGAAACTCGAATGATCAGGTTTGAGTTTTGCCTGTTCGTTACATATAAATATACTAGCCGCATACCGTCGCTTCGTTCCAAAACCCTTGCATGTATAGCGCAAAAAAAAAAAACTTTAATTATTTAGCAAATTGTGGCGTTTTCCCGATAACTCAGATGTTTTGCGGGTTGGCGCCACACACCTATATATCGATAAGGCAACTTTAAAGCCAAAATATAAATCCTCTTTATTCCCTATCCCGTGGGAATTTCGAAAAATCCGACATTATTTCTTGCTACATCATAAAGGGGACCTCTGTGCAACATTTCAGCTTTCTGGATCCAGGGGTTTGGGCTAGACGTTGATGAGTCAGTCAGTGAGTGAGTGAGTCAGGACTTTTCTTTATAAATCGATAGATTTAAAAAAAACAAAAACAAAGCAAAACAAAACATATACAATGTGATGATTAATTATATAAGACCATCCACATAAATAAGAAAGATGTAATTTATAAATCAAGACATAATAACAGTGACATGTTTCGAAAATTCATCGTCAGACTGTAAAAAAAAAAAAAAAAAAAAAAAAAAAAACACACAAAAAAAATTTAAACTTAAAAAATCATTCCCTGGGAATGAAAGAGAAAATCCGAAAGAGGAAGGGACGACTTCGAATTACAGTAGCATCCTACTGAACTACAGAGGGAATTAAACAATGAGGCGATCCATATCTCAAATGGTATAGTTTAACTTATGAGTACGAATTAATATGTAATATTATCATCTATCCACTGCATCACCAAGCGATTTAGAAAATTAAAATAAAAGATACAGTATTAAGGAATATAACATGTAACAATACTCTGTGAAATGACGTGATATTAAACTTAAAGAAAACTGTAAGTAATTGCTTTGAGTCCAATAAGAATAAAAATGTTGAAGGAAAATTTGAGTCTGCTGTGTCATTGTTGAAGTTTGAAGTTGCCGTCGAAACCGTTTTTGTTCGAAACTTGTGTTATTATTTCACTTGTGTTGAGATGATTGAATATGTTTTTAAAAGGAAGCTTCCTTCCTTCAATAATTAAAGGAGGAAAGAAAGCTTTGATTTTGAAATAATTTTATAGATGATATAAAACTTTGAAATGAAAAAAAAAATGCAGGTTAAAGGAATCGAGTGGAATTAATAAGCTTAAATTCATTAAAATATTAATAACTAAAAAATGACTCTTAAAATATTTTTACTTACATTAATAGTAAAAATAGTTTTATCAGTTTAATAGCAAAAATACAGGTGTTTCGCTCGGATTACAAAAAACAGTTGTTGTGATGTGGATAAAGAAGGAATTGTAATTGTGAAATCACTTTGAAGATTTTGCAGTTGGTGAAAAAGTCCCTTGGTATTAAAATTAATGTTATATTTCTATTCTGTAGCTCGATGAACCCTAGATATGAAATTGATATCGAGTGAATTTTTCGTGTTTCCAACTAAAGCGGTTTCAGAGATATGTGTATCTTTCAAGAAAGTTTGCCCACCCTCTGTTTATTCCCCTCATTTTGGATTTGGGGTTTCTTTGTTCTGAAATTAAGAACATTTAATTAAAAAAAAAGTTAAGAAGAATATTATTTATTTTAAAATAATAGGAAAAAAGAAAAGAAAATTCTCATGCAAGTTCACGTTTTTTCCCATCGAGGGAGCCAGCAGGGTTCATTTCCACCGATAGATGGCGCCACCCATCTTCCCGATAGATGGCACCACCCATCCTCCCATGATTCCAAGGGACTTTGCAAGACCTTAAATACCCATGTATTTCGAATATCTTTGTCACTCGTCAAAGCCTCATAAAGGAGGCGAAACCGGTTGTGTCCTATGTAATTTTTAATGTGTTAAATGTTTTTTTAAAACTAGTCAAGTGTGTTGCCCTTTTTTATTTATTATTTCTGAAATTATGAAAAACGCACGTTAAATTTTATTTAAAAAGAAAAGAAAATTCATTACCATAAATAAAGAATGAAAGTAAACAAAGGATAAAGAAAAAAAGAAAATACCAAAAAAAAAAAAATTATTGACACCGAAGAGATTTGAAAGGCCAGCGTTTTACCGGTGCTCCACAGGAACAGTTCTAGTCTGAACTCAGAAGTGAGGCAATAAGCCATACTTGAAAATTATACAAAAGTGTGAAAGGGATTAAATCAGGGGGAGGGAAAGATTTGTCCAGTTTTCAATTGTAGTCTTTTATTTCCGCAGGATCTATCAAAGTAATTCTGCAAAGTTCGTGCAGATCGGTCAAAGGGCCTAGGAGTGTATGACGAACAAACAAATAAACACACAAACCAATAAACATTCTCCTAATCTATTATTATAGATTACTAATTACATTGATAAGAATTAGTGTAAAAACTAAAGTTTTTACAGTCGAAACCGTCTTTTACACTTTTCAAAGGACATTGAAAAAATGGTGCAAATTGAGGGATAGTGTAAATAAAGAGAAATGGTTTCCGCATACAAAGAACATTAAAGATTCAATGTTCAATACATAGAATGATTTGTAATCAATGTTTGGAACTTTTATAACATACAGGACCATATTAAATATAACAATTATTAATATTTAATTTAAAATAGAAAAATTGTCATACATATTATTTTAATCACTTTAGACGTTGGAGGGGGAGAAACTGTATTTGGTCGGGAATTTTGTGCATTAGTTTCGAGTGAATTCGGTATTTTGTCCTGATGACATTGAATCTACATAAATTGATCGTATTTATGGCGAAATTTACGTTGTAGTCGTCATTTTAAGTTCAATTTTTCGCATGGACGCCATCTTTTCTTTTACTCCGTTTGGTGGAAACAACGTAAATTGCGGGAAGTTTGATATTTCGACAGCATAAATACAGGGGGAAAAATACATAATAATAATAGGAAAATTGATCTCGTCTCCCCTTCTTGACTTTCACTAGCTTCGCCCTGACGTTGTCAGGTTGAGCTAGTTCCGTGATTCCTAGTTGGCCAAATTCGATACAGGAAGGAATAGGAAAATTGAAGGGACCGAGCAAAACTATTGTAAATGACGGGAAAACGTTATTTCGAGAATGTAATGTACTTTCGCCATAATTGTTGCGTTCTTAACTTTTTACTTTTCTCAAGTCTTAAAGAGGAAAAAAAATCGTAAAATCAAGTCTTTGGGTAGATTGGAATCGAATAGGAGCAATATCATGAAGTGATACATTTGTAGAAACAATTTGAATTAAGTTTCTATTATTAAAAAAAAAATGTCTTAATTGAATAGTTGTTAAATTGTTGTAGTTGCTCATATGAGGAAATTATAAAATACAAAATTTTGATCATCTCTTGTCCGTGAATAGGCATGGCAAGTTTCAAGAATATCCATTCACCAGTACAAAAATTACTACGATGTTGAACAGACACACAGACTGAATGATTTATGAGCCGGAGTTTCCTTAAAAAGCAACTGAATACAATGATAATTACTATTGGTTTATTACTGAGATTTTACGTGTATAAAATTGATATTCAATTTAAAAAGAATTAATGCCAACACACAAATTAAAAAGTTTTAAAGGTTATATTAATTCCTTAATCACATTCAAGAAAGATTGTACCATAATTGTTAATGATTAGAAATTCTAATTTTTAAATGTGAGAGAAAATGTTTATTTTCTCTACATTTTCTGTATTCTCCAAGAAGAAGAGTCCTGCTAAAGGATTCGAAATATTGAGTATTAAATAATGTGATTAAGGAAGAAGAGATTTTTAGGTATTATTACTATTTATTTAAGAAGATGAATTTGGATTTGCATTATATTAATTCATTTAAAAGATTAAATTATGTTTCTGTCGGGCCATTTACTAATGAATTCTATCAACTTATGCGACTGCCTATATACAATAACAAACCAATGAAAGGCGTAGGATGGTGGAGTGCTCATTTACGGCAGAGTCCTTTGTTGATATGTGGGATGATTACAACTGGTGGCAGGAATGGGATGCCGATGAACGGAAAAAAAACCAAAACAAAAGAAAACCGATATGTAATTAAATTAATTAAATTATTTATGGGCTTATCAGCTTCGGCTGCTCTAGCTGAGCTCCGCATGATTTATGCTGAGGACGGTGTCTTCCAAATTTTACATCATGTAGAGATTCATATTCCCATCTACTGCTGTTATGTGGATCTACTTTTTTTACACCGATTCAACTATTCAATTAGGTTTTAAAGATTTGTTTGATCAAATTCATCTTAACATTTCCTTTAAAATTGAAACAGAAAATAACAAAACCATCCCGTCCCTGGATTTATTAATTACTAGATTAAATGTTTCCTTTCCCACAGAAATATATCGAAAACCCACACAACGGGTCAAATTTAAATTATGAATCAGAATGCCCGATGGCGTTTCAAACTAACATCATATACATGGCAAGAGATAGAGTCTTCAAACTCTTGGTTTCAGAAATCCTATTTGATAGAGAATTAGTGAAAATCACGCAACTCCACATTTCCAATAATAACCCATTACCGTTGATTAAGAAACAAATGCAAATTGCCATACATCTGGATTTACAACCCGCCAATATCTCCACTAGGTAATAAGCCCGAATTGTTTCAGTCCCCTTCCACTATTCTTTATTTCCTGCATTAAAGAAATTGTTAAATCCAATCGGCGAACTTCAATCGATTTAACTTCAGCGAATACCTCTACTATTCATTCTAATATTAAGAAAAAGACACATATTAAGTTTGATAACCCACGGGGGTCGTTTATGTCCTGCATTACAAAGAAGCTGACTGCCAATAGTTTGGCGAAAGCCGTCAGCTGGTCTTCAAGAGTGTGTTACAGCATATTCAGGCCCTATGTACAGGCAATTTTAACTATCTTACAGCAATGCACGTCCGAAATAGTAATCACACATTGGATTTCGAAAATCCAATTGTTTTAGCCCATGAATCCAATGATTTCTTACGTAAATGTAAAGAATCTCTATTCATTCTAACTCAGGCTTATGCTTATAATGTTTCAATATCTGATAAATATAATTATTTTTACGGTTTTAAAAGAAAAGATAAGGATGCAACCTTCAACTATTGTCCTCCAAATGAAAGTTGGCCGGCGGAAGTTTGAACTGCGCAGCCCTTCCGGTAGCTGATCAATTATGTTTTCCTGTCAAAATGGACGACCGCGCGGCGTCTGTTCTCACTGAGAAAGTATAGTTAACTTATAATAGGCTAAAGTTTAATTATTGGAGAAGTTTAATTTAGAAAAATACTTGTTGATTTAGAGAATTTCATTTATAAATTATGTCTCTCAGATTTTAGGTTTTGAAAGTATCCCTTCACAGAGGCATGTATTTCTCTTGCTTGACGACGGAGAGTCCTTCCAGGCTATTTTTCTCCGCCGACATGTTGATAACGCAAAATAAAACTTCTCTCTAACATTTAGTATTATTGCAATACTAATCGCTAATAATAAATATTTTAATGATTTATAAATACAATTCCCTTTTGGTAAGTAACCAGCGATTAGCAGAAGGGCAGATTCCTGTCAGAAGATCAGACGGAAGTGCCTGACCAGACTAATCGATGCTAAATGCGCAGATCTCACATAAACAGGACGGCCAACTCTCATTTAGAGGACAATAAACTATTCCGTATATATAATAACAATAATAATAATAATAATAAGGCTCCAATAATAATAATAATAATAAGGCCCAGAAGGCTGTGGTACTCAACACAACACGCATAGTTCGGAAATTTATGGGCACAAGCACACATCCCTAACTATTCTTCCAAACCCCTTTTTTTTTTTTTTTTTACACTTGGCAATATGTGTTTTGGTCCTGACCCGCCATATTGTCTTAGCTGGGGAAACCCATGGTTTGAAACGTTTTTTCGATATAATAATAATAATCCTTTACATCTTCCTCAACTACAACTACCATAAACACTCCCACCTGTGAGGCATTTTATGAATACTGGTCGTCTGTGTGGTCAAACCCTATCCCTCACAATGATAAAGCACCGTAGATCACAGAGGAACAACAACTCACTGAACACTTACCTTCATGTCCTTCCATGAGATTACTCTCGCAGACATACAGACAGCAATAACACATGCACGCAATTGGAAGGCTCCTGGTGCAGACGGCCTCCAGAACTTCCTGATATAACCTCCCTGACTTAATCCAACACCCAGAACATATGCCTCGTTTCCTCACACAGGATGTCACATACATCCTGAGCAAGAACACTGAAACAGCAGCACACCCTGCTAACTACAGTCCAATCACTTGCCTCCCCACACTTTTCAAACTCCTCACCTCCTGCCTCGCAGACAAGATCTACACACACATCGAGACACATAACATTCTTTCCAAACAGCAGAAGGGCTGTCGCAGAAATTCCCAGGGTTGTAAGGAGCACTCCTTATTGACTGTAATCCTGCACACTAACATATTGGTTTGGCATAATTCCATGGACAAACACCGAACTCGAAGCACTATAGCGTACAATATGCACTACATTCACGAAACACAACTTGCACCATCCCAAGTCCGCTACGGAAAGGATGACTCTTCCCCGCTCGGAGGGAGGCCGAGGACTCATCAACCTCATCACCCTACATGCAAAACAAGTACACCCACTTAGGGAACACTTCCACCAAAGAGCACAACACTCCTCACTGCACTCAACCATTGTCAAGGCTGACACACACCTCACACCCCTGGACCTCGAAAACCCTTCTCCAACACTCATCACCCCTCACTTCCACACTCAGCAGCTGCATAAATCATAGGCTCGTTAGGAACTCCATGGAAGACATCACCACGAACTCAGCCTGTCTCATGTCGACATGGAAGCGTCGAACAGATGGCTGACAAGTGGCGAGCTGTTTGGGGAGATCGAAAGTTCAGGACCAAGTCATCCCCACACACAACTACAAGAAACACATCCTACAAGATGCAAACACGCATGACGACAGATGCAGGAAATGCCACACTACGCATGAGACGATTGACCTCATAATTTCATGCTGTCCGCTTCTCTCCCAAACAGATTACCTCCACCGACACAATCAGATAGCGTCGATTGTTCATCGACAGATAGCACACAAACACTCACTTATTAAGAACACGGTCCCATACTACAAGTACATACCACAAAGCACATTAGTGTCATCCTCACATAAGCTGTACTGGGATCGCCCCATTCACACAGACAAAACCATACATCACAATAGACCTGACATAACACTTGTTGATAAAGTCAACAGACATACCTATCTCATTGATATTGCAGTGCCTATCAGCAAGAACATGCAGAAAACTCACGCAGACAAGATAAGTAAATACACAGACCTAGCACACGAGCTCCTGATGCAGGGCTCAGTACGTTTTGTACCCATCGTCTTGTCCACCACTGGTCTGGTGGCTCAAACATTGCACCACAGTCTCAGCACACTAGAACTTCATAAAAACACTTATGCACAATTCCGGAAGGCTGTGGTACTCAACACAACACGCATAGTTAGGAAATTTATGGACACATTATGTGCTTTGTTCCTTGACCCGTCATGTTGTGTTAGCTGGGGCAACCCATGGTTTGAAACTTTTACATAATAATAATAACAATAATTAATTTAAACACATATTGGTTTGCTTTGGTTTGTTTTTCCCATTCACCGGGTTCCTACTCCTGCCAATTGTAATCAACCCACGGATCCAATTATCACATCCTTCAATAGAGGACTCTGCCGTATACGATACCCCACCACCGTAAGCCTTTC
>JAFIDM010047591.1:0-19565 GCA_023159025.1 Thereuonema tuberculata
CATCGTTTTTCTGACTGGTGAGGAAATTTTTTCATCGTAAATTTTTTTGTTCTGGTGAACATGTAAATCGAATTAAGGTACTGCTGATGGCGGTTCTCGAAAGAGTGAATAATTGTGGTTGCATGCATGTATCTTAATCTTTTGTTTCTGATGTTTGGGATTGTGTGGTATCAATTTTGTTTTGGAATCCCTGTGGGCTAGTTGGCATAATTAGGTAGGGGTCAGTTGGCCCCTACCTAACATAGCTAAAAAAGGGGGAAAACGAGAGATGGCAGGACGAGGAAGACTAAATTTGGTACGACCAAACTAAAGTTCTGCGAAAATTGAACCCATCTGTTCAAATAACTCTTACATTTGTGTTGATATCAAACAATAACTATAGGTAGCTAAAAATTCATTGTTTGTTCATACATTTAATTTAATTTGTCATACAGTTGTTTGTTTTTTTGTTCAAGTATTATTAAAATAAAATTTTTGATGAAATAAAATGTTTTTCTCGAAAATTTCTGTGTTCTGCTCAAGTGCCCCTATCCATAGCACGTTGTGCCAACTCGCCCCTAGGGGTATAGCAACTAGCCCCGCACCCGGGGTTAGTTGGCATAGTTGCAAGCATTTAGGAAAAGTATTTTTGGGGTTACCCAAACACGGATTTAATTAATGGGTCCTACGTAAATTTGTAGTCAAAAAGTGTTGTTTTTTATTATGGAGTGGCGCAGTTTAAGATTTACCTTTTTGGACTAATAACCTTATGTGTGTGGCTCGATGGAAAAATGTATATTTTAATTCCTATTAAAATATTTTAAACGTGTACTTAACACTTAATTGAATCTTACTAGCAGAGTAAATATTCTTAGACACAACGTTAAATAAAAACAATAACATTTTATTTCCCTGGACGGAATAATTCATTTACAAACTAAATGTTTTGTTGGGCTTCATATCCTTTATTCAACACTTGTATGATTACTAAATCTCTTTAGATTTAAATATTAACTCAAAGTTCATTCGTTAATACTTGGTTAGATTGAAAGTTCATTAGCACTTTGCTATTCTTTAAATCTTTAACTTTATCTTTATCTTTCCATTCGAACTACTTTATTAATCTTTAATCCTGAATCTTGCTATAATCTTTTCATTCGAATTACTTTAACTTCTTTGACTTGAATAACTTCCGTTAACCTTTAACTTTTGTCCTTACCTTTAATTCTAAGATTAGAATCTCTCTAAACGGAATTAATCTAAGTCCTTGATGAACCTTTACTTTAAGAAACCTTTAAAAGAAACTTTAAACTATATTCATTCTTCATATAGTCCTCGACTAAAATCTTTATCAATTAAAACTTTTAGACTCTTGATGATTCTTTAGTCTTTACTAATTCCGAATCCAAGATAAATCTTTAGTCCTATCTTTATTACCGCAACTAATCTTTTATCTTTAGATACTTTATATTCTGGAATAATCTTCATTATCTTTAATCCCTTGCTTACACTTTAACAACTTTATTTCTCTAACGATTGACTTCAATCTTCATAAATATGGGACTGCAACTACAAATGGGAAAATAAATGACTTACATTATTTTCTTGATAAACGAGTTGATTCTAAACATCATTAACCTTCTTTGGTGAATAGAATATTCTTCATTGGAAATAATCTCTTCGAACGATGAGTTACCTAGTAACACTAAAATCCTGGAAATACATTGGAAAATAGAATTAATCACTTAAGCCTTTCGAAATTGAAATCTTTATTTCAAACGTCGAGTAAATTCATCGTATTTATTCGAAATATACAACTGAAACTTCAATCGAATAAAACGGCATGTCCTTTCGTAAATCCTAGATATTCCAGAGAACAAGAAATCATCGTGAAATCAAATCATCTTCGAATCGGAACTTCCTCGCCGAATCGGAATCTCTTTTTGCAAAAGGCGGAGTCCATACAATCACTCTGCTACGACATCCGCGTAAACTCCAATCTTTGTTGCTTCAACAATAGGCCATTTAGCTAAGATGCTTCGCTTGATGCTCTCGGTCGTTGATTGTTGTATAACAGTCAATTTCTATGATAACGTATTCCTTGTAATAATTGCTTTTCAAATCTATTTACACAACAAAAAGATAAGCTGTCCGCCGCATTCAACAGAATCCTCAAAGTATTGCATAAAAAAAAAGAAAAATCAAAAACCAAAATCTATGGCAACTAGCCCCGGTCTCCCCTATATAAATCAGATGCTTAAATGTCTTTGGTGAATAATGATTTTACTCAACTTTTTAATTTAGGCTTTTTTGATTGAAAGTAATTACAAGATAACATTCAGCACCTTTAAGAGAAATACAGAAATTTTTTAGTTTAAACAATGTTCAAGTCATGAAGTATGAATTGACAAGTCTTTACGATTGAACGCTTTTATTATATAAATATTTTTAAAACTTATAAAAATTTAAAATTTTAAAATTTGTTGCAAACGAATGATAAAAAAACATACCTTCTTATGATAACTTTCTTAGGTATTTTCAAGTAATTGTTGAAAATAACTAAATAACAAGAGAGTGATTCTAAATTATAGAATTAAAAATTAATGAACATATATTATTAACTGTTTTTTCATTTCGTTTTCAATTCCTTATTATATATGTATACATTTGTTAGTTGTTAGTAATCAATGTATATTTTAATTTTTTCCTTAACTTGTTGCTTTCTAAGTTCTAGAAGTAGTTATAAAAGATTTTGCTTACTTTTTGGGGAAACACGAATTTCTGTCCATTCGGACACTTTAGTCTTTTAATTTAAATTTTTATAAACCTACAGAATTCCTTAGTTTAAAATAATACTTTATGTCTAACTGAAAAGGGAAAAAAGTGCAAATCCTTGTGTCTCCTTGTTTTTGTTTTTTTTCTTAACTATTACACCGTCACATCAGAAGCTTGTTTTTAATCAATACAAGCGAGGCCAAAATATATAAACAAACAAGTCGCCGGAATCTTGATGCCCCTGTTAATGAGGGGGGGGGGGGGGGAACTGATCTTCCCCATATGGTACGACGCTGTTAGTTAGCATATTTTTTTGGTTCGTATAATTTTGATTTCTGACTTCCTACCATATTATATTGCCCGTTGTAAGGGAGATGCGTCGTGAGTGAGTGTCTATCGGTATAGAAGTCAAATCAACGGAATACAACGAAACAAGTATAAAGCGATAATTGCAAAAAAAAAAAGTAACATGCATATGTATAATAAAAAAAGAAAATAAGTGGAACCCCGCTATTCGTACACAATCCGTTCCAGGAGGCAGTTCGAATGGCGATTTGTACGAATGGCGAATCATTTTTTCATATAAGATATAATGTAAATTGGATTAATCCGTTCCAGAACCCAGAGATGATTGCTTATTTAAATCTTTGTAATAATACCTTAAGCGTAAAATACATAAAAACTATGAAAACAATAAATATATAGGCCTCTCTTATTATGTCTTTCTTTTTCAGTATAGACGATATGGTTGATTTAGCCATGCCATACTGAGTTGCCAGGTCAGAGACACGAGTTCCACTTTCAAACTTCGCAACGAGTGCTTTTTTTCAATTCAATTGTCCTTCTGACTGCTTTTCTTTTAGGCTTAGTTGAATCAGTAATCTTTTTTTAGACCCATGGCTGCACTATTTACAATAAAAATAACAAAAATAACAATAAAATATCACAAAGTTTCATGGAGCTTGCGTGAATGATGCGTAGCGTACGGAAGCTAGCACGAGACTGAACTGAAGCGACCGCGTGGCGAGGCTAGTACAAGTCATGCTGTCCGAATCGCGAGCAAGCGTTCGAATGGCGAGTTCAATTTTACTTGAAAAAGTTGGACGAATAACGAGTTGTACGAATAGCGAGGCGGACGAATGGCGGGGTTCCACTGTATGTATATTTGCAGGAATCTTTCCTATCTTCTACTTTGTTATGTTATGTAGTGAATGTTGGTGGCAGAGAAGCCAACGTCCACCATCACGAAACCCACATGACAACCGAAACCCGGTACTCAGAGGTGAGAGGCCAATGTCATGGCGACAACGCCAACCGCACGACCTGCTACTAACTAACTATTAATTTGGAAAGTAAAGTAGAAGTAATAATAATAATAATGATAATAATAATAAGATAACAAAGAAGATGCGATATTTCTTTTCTCATGAGTATTAGGCCCCCTACGCACTTGAATATATATATCCACGAACTCGTTTAAAACCACAAAATTGGCTTAGGGGACAGGGGGAAAAAGTCTTGCCTTGGGAAGGTCAATCATCGTTTGTGGTTTAGAATAACCCCCTCTTGTCCACGAAAGGATATAGATTTCGCTGTATAGGGAGAGCGCGGATGAATAACCTCCAGGCAAGAGGGTTGTTTTTAATGAACTTTCTCTCTGTGTCAAAACTTGAGATATTTCAAAGATATCTTTTACAATTGAAAGTACTTACGGCTTTGATGTCATTATCAAATCCATTATTATTTTTTTAATTAAATAATTAATAGAAATTCTTTTATCATACATCAATATCATTTTATTTTGTTTTTTTCAATCGAGATGAGACACACACACAAGAAAAATTGAAACTATATTTTAAGTTTTTTATATGTTTGCTTGAAACATCAAATATTTAACGAAATTCTTTTACCAATAAACTTTTTGTAGACAGCTATCACAGGATATTGTAGATTTGGTCTACGTTTATTGGTCCTCTTAAAATGTGTCTGTAAGGAAAAAAAAAAGTTTGAGAATGAAATTTGAAGTGGAAATTCGCATATCCGTCGTATTGTGTTAATAGTATATTTTTGGTTTATCGTCACCTAAATTCCATTCCATATTAATATTTACCTTATATGCCTCTTTTTTTTTTTTTCACCGTAAACTCATTAAGATATCTACCAAACACGGGCGGCATTGTAAATACTGTACTTTATAGTTAATCGATTTAAATAAATTAAAATTATCAACTACAGAGAAAACACATCCAAATAAATACTTAAATCTCCCATTTTTATTTTTTTTTATATTTAATTTTAATTTATCTGCTTCGATCTTTTTTTATTTATTTCGTACTCTGTTTTTACACCTTTGCATTTCTATTAACAAAATGCGGTCAGTCATCCCCCCCCCCCCAATCCTTGTAAACCTTTGTTCCCACTCAAGCTTTATTTTAAAAGAGTTTTAACGTGTGTTAAAATTAATTTAATAAAAGATAAAAACACACAAATAATCACATGTTAAAATATTTTAAAAAATACATAAAAAATGTGGAGCCTTTCAGGTCCCTATGCGGGCAACACCTCTTTTCAACACAAAATAAATTCCTTGACAGGTTCAGTTAAATACGCGATTACTATTGTTAACAACCAATAAAAATGCGAAATTAATAAACAACATATGATTGAATAAAATTCAGCAAAAAGCTTCGTCTTGATTGGAGAGTCCTCAGCAACCGATGGGAACCATTTGGGAGCCACGTCAATAGAATATTCCAAATATCACTCTCAGACTGGAATCCGCCGTTTATCATAGATCCTTATTTCTGCTTTCCTTTATGTTTCCTAAAATTATTTTTTTAAATATTTTAACATGTGATCATTTGTGTGTTTTTATCTTTTTATTTAAATTTTTTATTTATCTTTATTTTTGTAGAAATTATTAATTTGTATTTGTATGTATTTTATTCATTTTTTTTATCCATTACCGTTATTTATTCCTTTTCTATTTCCTAATTACTGATGTTCTGTTTATTTTTAAATTCTTTTCCGTTGCAGCCGTTGAATCAGTTAATTAATTTAAGTTAGTTATGCTTTTATCCAATCATTCTGTATATTTTTAATTTGATAATGACATCAAAGCCGTAAGTACTTTCAATTGTAAAAGATATCTTTGAAATATCTCAAGTTTTGACACAGAGAGAAAGTTCATTAAAAACAACCCTCTTGCCCGGAGGTTATTCATCCGCGCTCTCCCTATACAGCGAAATCTATATCCTTTCGTGGATAAGAGGGGGTGATTCTAAACCCCAAACGATGATTGACCTTCCCAAGGCAAGACTTTTTTCCCCTGTCCCCTAAGCCAATTTTGTGGTTTTAAACGAGTTCGTGGATATATATATTCAAATGCGTTCTTAGCCTTAGAGATTTTCAGTCACGTGGCGCCCTCCGACGGACCCATTAGAAACTTCTGATCTGCTTCTGTTTTGAAAACGCTTCATAAGAGAACTGTCGGATTTTCAGTTTCGTATTAAAATATCTGTTTTGCTTTCAATCATAAATTTTTCAAGCTAATAATTATCTTTAAATTAATTTTTGATATTCTTATTTTATAATATTTTACAGAAAAATCAGTAATTGAGAATTACTTTTATCTAGGAAAAAAAAGCAATATTTTTAAAAAGCTGGAAGATTATTAATACAATTTAAAGAAATCTTTTTATGATGAAGTTAGCATAATCGAATAAGAGTTTATTAAATTTTGAAGAAGTGTTATTTCTTTTCTAATGAGTATTAGAGATTTTCTGTCATGTGGCGCCCTCCGACGGAGGCATTAGAAACTTCTGCTCTGCTTCTGTTTTGAAAACGCTTCATAAGCGAACTGTAGAAGTCGGATTTTAAGTTTCGTACTAAAATAACTTTTTTGCTTTCTGTCAAAAAATTTTCAAGCTAATAATTATATTTAAATTATTTTTTTATATTCTTATTTTATGATATTATAGAAAAAATCAGTAATTACGAATTACTTTTATCTAGGAAAAAAAAAAGCAATATTTTTAAAAAAATCGGCAGATTATTAATACAATTTAAAGAAATCTTTTTATGATGAAGTTAGCGTAATCGAATAAGAGTTTATTAAATTTGGTTTGTTTTTCAGTGTGGTTGCATGAGAGAATCAAATCCTAAACAAACCATGTTCCAAGAATTCTGATTATCAACTTATTGTCTAAAGAAGATTAATTTTAATCTTCGAAAAGCCTGCAAATCCGTTTCCGAAATAAACGATTTCTAATTCATTGTTAGGCTGCATTGTTTGGTTTCCAATACTTTTCAATAGGAAGTATTTTGTTACTTTATTTCTCGACAAAGACTCACATTAAAAAGATTTGTAATACAAAGTTGAACAACTACGATGACCATCACAACAGTTCCATTCCATAATCCTGGGCTGAGATACACACACCTACACAATGACTGATTGGATTACTTTCATTTTTCTTGGTACTTAAACTTACAGTATCCACTGTAGTCTTTGAAGTCGTGGGAGAAAGACTTCCAGCATTCCATGATTAATGAGACTAATTGGAATCAGGTGGTTCCTATTTCCTGTTTACCTAGAGAAAAATTCCCTCCTCTGGGAATTGAAGCCGGCTTCTCCATCAGTAATCCAGTGCCTCAAACTCAATTTTCCTACGAGAGTAAGGTACAAAATAAGGAAAATATGAAAATTAAAAAAAAATATATATTCGGTTTGCTGAAAATCAAGAGAGAATTATTCCGAAAAGTAAGGTGAAAAAGTAAACATTATGGATCATATGCAGTCTGGAACATACTGAAACAATTTCGCCCACATAAATATCGTTAAGAAATGATAACAACGTAAGACATAAAACTAATTAAAGGAACTCACACCCTGAGCTGTCATCGGGAAGCGATACAGACTGGCCGTTTCATTCTCTTTAGTACTCGTTAGCCAGCTAAACTCCACGGATGAGGGAGAAGATGCGAACGATTAAAGATCCCGGTAATAAGAACCGGGATCAATACCCCCCCCCCCCCCGAAGAAACCCTAACCAAAAATACACAATACAAAAATGTTTCCATCCGTTCTTTATTTGAAAAAACAAAATCATGAAAGTATCAGAGGAGGCTTCATCAATCTATTAAGAAAATCATTACAGAGTTAATGACTAATAAGAAAAAATCTAAATACCGAGAATGTACACTGTTTCTCACCACGCCTTGAGTTGTCATCGATAGGAATCTGGTACAGCAGTGTCGTATTGTTAAAACTCTTTGGACAGATTTGTCCATAGATATTTATTTTCTTTCTTTTATTGTTTGTTTTGAGGAGATCCCATTCTTGGTAGAGGGGTAAAGACCCACGGCCTTTCACGACTCCTGAGAGGAGCCTTCAATGGTCCTAACAAGAACGAAACAGCTGTCCCAGATTCTTGTTGATGGCAACTCAAGGTGTGGTTGCAAACATTGTGTATTCTCAATATTTATCGTTTTCATTTCACTAAAGTACCCATGGAGGGGTTGGTGGGGTTTTAAATTTCCCCACCCCTTTAATTACTTCAAAAAATGGAAGAAATCTACTATTTTTATCCTTTTTTTTATTTTTTTGTTGGAAAGCTATTTTCTTGCTTTGTAAATCCTTCCCACCCCCATCAACTCATCAAATTACTTGTGTGAGTTTCCCTCTATCACAATAACCTAACCGCTGGTTGGACCTTTCTTAAACTTGGTCTGCCTATTTAAAGAGAATTGACAAATTCCCAGAGAAATACAATGGATTTTTATGGATTTTGGTCACAAGCAGTTTTTCGGCCACAGGGTGATTGACAACTTCAAGGGTAGTAACCACCTTGTGATCAAATTTCAAACTAATTACCAATGGGGATACGAATCTTCGTAAAAATCTCAAAAAATAATGAAAATTTGAAAGAAAAAGAAAACGTCAAATGATGGAGTGTTTTGTTTAGCTTTCTGTATGCAGCAATAACTGTTACGTCACATTGGTGTTTCCATCTGATTGGCTTTGACTTCTAAATTACTTTATTGGTTTATTATTATTTTTGTTTCGCGGTTTTGACTGTATTTAAGTACCTGTTCTTGTATTTTGTATTTAGTTGAGGAAGGTATTTGTTTATAGCGAAACCGGTCCTATTTTTAATTGTAAATATATATGCTTTTTATCCAGTTAGTTTTGTGTGTCATTTTCGTTATTATTTATTTAAATATATCAGCACACGTATAATATCTCTGTCTTTATTTCGCTGATCAAAACAGAATAATAATAAAAAAAATATTCGACTGTCTCATAAGAAAAAAATTGTTTGTCAGACTGCATATTCAAAAAAATGTAATTTTTATTGGTATTAAAATTAAACAAATGAATTAAAGACAGGAGTGTTTAAATTAAACTTCCCTAATTAGGTTTCTGTATCATTGAGTATTCAGGTTTAAACAACAGAACAAAAGTTGCTTCATTATACGAAATATTGATAGTGTTTGAATGCAAATAAAATGCTTTAAATCATAATGAATCAATAATATAATGAAACTACAACTTCTAAATGTTTACCGTTTTTGTATAGAAAAATTTCAATTTTTTATCAGCGGTAGTTAAGAAAATAAGCGATAAAGACTTCCTATTCTTGCTCCATCCGAACCTCCGCTGTGGATATCAAGCCTTTTATTAATCCAGTAAATCGCGAGTATTTTGCAATGATTAAAATTAGCTGGATTGCTTAAGAAAGAAATAGAGATTTAAATAAATAAAAATCTGAGCTCATGTAAATCGCATTGGCGCGTCAAAGTGCAACAATATATTTTTAATTCAATGCACGGATTGAATTTTCTAAACATTAACAAAAAAAAATCATTGAGGCCGGCGGACTGCTAGCACATGAATTTTGTCACTATGAATTTTTTATTGTTGTTTTTTGCTTTTGAGGGGCATCTGTGATGCCGATGATTGTTCACAATAGCCTCAGTACCGAGACCTCGCTGTTTACTTGTGACTGCTCCTAGCTGATGATCGCCAAAGAGCATGATTCGGCTGTTCTAGGATGGCACTAAGTAAACACGTGATCTCACCCATTGTTGTTTACAAATCTGAACTGTTTCAAATAAAAAGATTTTATAAATTAAAAGTAAGAGTATAATTTTCTTTTTTAATAGTTTCAGGATTTTTTAAAACAAAGAAATAAATAAATAACTTAAAAAGGATTTTAAAGAAAGTAGATCTACAGTCTTTTCGGGGAACTTCCTGTTTGAAAGATTTATACTTTCAAAGCATTTTGATAAACCGAGGAAAGCGAGCTCCTAATTCTTTGAGGAATTTTATTTATCATAAAAAAAAAAATGCAGCGAAATGAACAGCATAAATAATGATCCTTCATCGATGGCTTTTGAGAAAGGCCTAGGCCAACGCTGAAGTGATTTGAAATTCAAGATTTAAATTCTTGGCCATTCCTGTTTTCTTTTTAAAATACATGAAACTGTTTGTTACTGTGTTTCAGATATTTATTTTGCGAATAAGTTTTTTGCATTAATTTTATTTCAATCTTATTTGTGTATATTTATATGTATAGAACAGGCATGTTCTATATATATAAATATATAAGTATACAAGTCAAAGCATGTCCTTCGAATTTTGCAAAGCAAAGATTTCAATCAATCATTTGCAATTTAGAAAATTTAGAAAGTATAGAATATAAGAATAAAATTAATATTTTAATTTCTTCACTAATGTTGTGATGGAGTTTACAGCAATGATCTTCTACATCTGACCTTTTCCCTTGTTTGTTTTTAATGCAATAAATGTGTCCTAAGACACGTTCTCTGACCGTCCTTTTACTTTCCCCAATATAGAATGTACTGCAATTCAAACATTCTAATTTGTAAATTAGATCTATATTTCGATTGTTTTCATTCTCATTCAATTTATGACATACTATATTTTTTAATTTATTAATATATTCCAAATTAGTTATGTTATGTTATGTAGTGAATGTGGGTGGCAGAGAAGCCAAGCACTGCGACCGGAGGTCTATTGTACTATCCCACAGGAAATAAGGACAGATGGAGAGAAAGACTGAGAAAGTCATATTAGTTTATTAAATTGCTTATTAGTTCCATATAGAAATCAATTGCTGTATTTACAGCCTTAAAAACAGGGGGAAGGGTCAGATGTAGCGGATCATTGCTTTAAACTTGATCACAACATTAGTGAAGAAATTAAAATATTACTTTTGAAAAAGGACACTAAAACAAGAAAAATAATGGAAAGCATGATAATAAGAAATATCAAAAATAGTAAATTTAATAGGAATGATGGATTAGAAGTAGATAATGTATTAATAAATTTTGTAAAGACATGGTAAAGAAATGTATCAATAACAAAAAACAGCAAAAATTGAAGAGTTTAAACAATTGTAGAAATATTTTTGTTCAGATAATGATGATGGATTGTACTATAATAATGGTTCAATGTCATTGCTTACAACTACTCTATGTCTAGGAAGTGCATATGAAATGTAACACCTCGATATTTATTGTTAATAATAACAAACTTGAAAAAGGAAAAAAAAATATATTTTTCCGAAAATTCGTTTTTTTTTTATTTAATATATTTTAAATATATTATTTGGTGTATTTAATGCGTGTGGCAAAACTAAGTATTGAAAGAAATACCCAATAAACACACTAAAAATCATTTTAAGTTATATATTTAAGATATAATAAAAAACATCGTTGCTGACGATAGAGGACTTGACGCCTCTGAAACTGTCCAAGGATCCTCTTTTAATTATGTAATGTATGTTCTTTATTATTTATTAAATATATAACTTAAAATGTTTTTTAGTGTGTTTATTGAATATTTCCTTCAAATATATTATTTTTAATTAATTCAACTAAAAGAAACGAGATTAATTCCTTATCATTTTTTATTTCCTTAATTTTAATAAGGTCACATCCCGATGAATAATGATGTTTTCGATTCATTATAATTCTTTGTATATCTTGATAATTCGGTTGAAAGAGTACAGACTAATCTACACTCATAAAAAAAAATTAGCGCACCAAGAAGGAGTCGTCAAAATGAAACGAAAATTTACATACGTAATGACTACTTTGATATAAGTAAATGATAAGAAAATCAAAGAAAAAGGATAATTTATTTCAGAGAAAAAGGCAAAAGAACGGAGGAGTTAATAATCCGTTGGACCCCCTCTAGCGCGAATGCACGATGCGATACGATCGGGCATTGAGTCATACAAGTTCTGTATGATGTCTTGAGACATTTCGTTCTATATTTGCTGTAACCTTGCCTCTAGTTCGTTCAAACTCGTGGGATGCCCAACTCGTCGTCCCAAATGATCCCAGATATGCTCGATTGGAGACAAATCTGGGGATCGGGCAGGCCAAGGAAGGGTAGTAACAGTGCGGAGACAGTCTTGTGACACCCTTGCCGTATGAGGCCGAGCATTGTCTTGTTGAAAAATGGCTCCTGGGAGCCGTTGCATGAGTGGCAACACATGTGGTTAAAGGATTTCATGAACATACCGCTGGGCTGTTACGGTGCCACGGAACAATACTAGGGGTGACCGTGTATTGTAGGCAATGGCACCCCATACCATCACACCAGCTGTGGGAGCGGTGTGTCGCTGTACAGCAAAGGCAGGATTGAAGCGTTCACCACGGGCTCTCCACACACGAACACGATTGTCATGACTGCCGAGATTGAATCTGGATTCGTCGCTAAAGACGACCTGGTTCCATTCCGCTGCAGTCCAATTTCCTCGTGCGCGGCAAAACTCCAAACGAAGGCGTTGATGGGTGGGCGTCAAGGGCAGCACACGTAATGCGCGCCGCAATACCAACTGTCCTTCAGCCAGGCGCCTTCGTTTGGTTCGAGAAGACACAGCGGCCCCAAGTGAAGGTGCTACCTGTGCCTGGATGGCGGCCGATGAAGCAGTTGGCTGTACGCGTGCATTTCTGACTATGTGGCGGTCTTCTCGACGACTGGTCTGTCGAGGGCGTCCTGATCCTGGTCTTCGTGTACATGACATCTCTCGGGTCCACTGGTGTTGGGACCAGTGGACCCGAGAGATATCATGTACACGAAGACCAGGCTCAGGACGCCCTCGACACACCAACACCTCCTCACAACACAATCAGAGCGGCCTAATTGACGAGCTACTCGCCTAGCTGACCACCCAGCTTCCATCATCCCGACGATTTTCCCTCTCTCAAACTGCGAGAACTGCATATACTGTCTTCGAACACGGCGTAATGGCATGTCTACCTCAGCTCTTCCTTTGTAAATGATTCAGCACACTCAAACAAGCTTTGGTTACCTGTTTTATTTTCCACAGAATACGGTGTTCAACGCCCTCTACCGGCTATACGGAATGCGCAATCACGCTGCATTTCTAATCATTTGCATATCTCCCCGAGATGTACCTTCATTGCAAGTTTCGTTACGATCCCGCAATTATTTCGTGGTGCGCTAATTTTTTTGTCCGTGAGTGTATATGACTAAAATCTTTTACTTCTCTGCCTATCTGTCCGGCGCAGTTGTTAATTTCCTGTGAAAAAATTCCTATAATGAAACATTTGCGACGGGAATCGAACCTGCAGCCTTTTGGATCCGAAATCAGACGTTCTATCCATTACACCACGGGGGCTACATTCAAATTGTTTCTTATCACTCCCTTTTTGTGTGTGGCGCAATGAGAGAAGAGCCAGAGAAAAAGAAAATAAATCATTAATTTTAGCCTACTAGAATAAATTTCTATGATACACTAGATTACTAGATATAAATTTCAATATTTCATTTTTTTAGCTTCTCTCCGTCAACATTGGCGCGTGGTATCAAATAATGAGTTCATTCAAAAAGGAATAAAATATAATTTTTGCCATAACCGCTTGGAATCGATTCTTCTTTGATTATCTCATACTTACCAGGGGGAGACAGGGGGATGGCTTAGTTCTTAATATGATTGTTATCACAATGTACATTAAAATGTTCAGTGAAATTATTTTTACACTTATTTACTTGTAATTTTTTTTTATTTCTTATTTATTTTCTTATTTTCTTATTTATTAATCTCTAAAAAGTAAGTTAATATCATAATTATTTACAAGATTATGGATTTCCGAAGAGTTCTTTATATTATTATTTGGTTTGTAGTTAATATGTTGGTTTAAAATTTTCCAAATAGCAATATTAGGGTTTGGATCATTCTTAATTAAATTTCTAAAATAGTTGTTTTTTTTTGTTTTATAATAAAATTTTTTAGCCAATTTCTTTTAATTTTGTATTGGCTTTCATATTTCTTATTTGTTTTGTTATTCTTATATTTTTTAAATAATTAATTTTTTTCTTCTGTATGTGTTTTAGTTTCTGACTTCATTCATGACTTTTTATAATAGTTAGAATTACCAATTATTTGAAATATAATTATTAGTAGAATGTCTTTTTGAATATTTTTTCGCTTTTTTAATTTGTTTTAATAATTTATTTATAATTTTATTTGGATCTTGACTATAATTTATTTTTATTTCTTGAGTAAGATTATATATGTTATTATTAAAATAATCCACATTTAAAGGAAGGTTATGAGTTTTTAAATTTTTTTATATAACCAGTATTAGTGATTGTACAGGTGATAATATCCAGTAAAATACCAAAATGATCAGAAATATAATTATCATTCTGGTATAATTATATTTGCTTGCTTGTATTTCACAATTATTTAATTTCGAAAAACAATGATTTATACATGTTTTAGATATCGTAGTTTTTGCACATACATTTGCTTCTTCGTCTTTCGCTTCTTTCGCCGTCTATTGCATCTTTGGGTTACCCTCTGATCTGGGTTGGTGTCAGGAAGGGTATCCGACCGTAAAAGCCCCTTGCCAAAACCGATTATTATTGAGCAAGAGCGCCTGGCTCCTCAGCGACCTCACAAGTGTGGGAAAAAGCTGTAGGAGATGATGATCAGAAATATCCAATACCAAAATGATCAAAATTATAATTGAATGGGATTTTCTGATCATTTTGGTGTTATAATTATCATTTTGGTGTAATTATATTTGCTTGTATTTCACAATTATTTAATTTCGGAAAACAATGATCTATACTTGTTTTAGATATCGAAGTTTTTGTGCATATATTTCTGGTCGTTTTATATAATGATTCTTCAAACCTTTTGTTTATATCCATATTTGTGTCTCCAATGACTAGTTGATTTAAATATAATTTTTTTGTGTATCTTATGAAGATTTGATTTTAATTTATTTATTAGAGATATTTATTAGAGTGGGGAGGTTTATATATTACATATATGAGGAATTCATTAAAACGACAAGAATTATCTTGAAATATAACAAATGATATTTTCATATGTTGTCACCTGATCTTTATCCATTTTAAATAAAATAACTATTCTCTATAAAATATCATTATTCCACCTCCTTTTGAGTTTATTCTAAGGTCATTAATGGAATTAAATCCAGCAATTTTGTAATTGGAAATTTCATCAATCTTGACGTTATCTTCTACTAAAATTATTAGCTTTATATCTTCAATTTTAGAGTTTTGATTAGAAATTAAATATTGAAAATTTGAACGAATACTTCTAATATTTAGAAATAATATATTGCTACTGTGTTTGACGCCAGTCCAATTTTCAAAACTTTCCGTAATATTTAACTTTCCCAGAACTATTTGAATAATTGTATCCGCCATGAGATATTTATATGTTTTATAACGTCCTCGCACTTTATATGTTTAATTTTAGAATTTTCATTTTTTCTAAATAATTAATTTTTTTTGTTTAGTATTTTACAGTACGTCTTTTGGGTAGATTTATATAAGGAAAACGGGGAAGAGAGAAAATTGATATTATTGTAGATATAGCCTACTATAGCCTGTAACATATAGAAGACAAATGGGGACCACTACCTACAGAGCAGATTTCGGGTCCCCAGCGGACACAACACACAGAAGAAGACGAAAGAAACAACCATGCCACGACCGGGATTCGAACCCGGGTACTGGCACACTGGCCGCAACGGCAGACCGCCGTCTAGACCGCACGAAATATAGCCTACTAAATATTTTTTTGTGATTTTAGAAGAATAAATTCAAATTCAAATTCATTTTTTCTAACAAGTATTTTATAATTGTTAATCCATATAAATTTAGAATTTTTTGATCTAGCTTCCATCTTTGTTTTCCAGAGCAAATTTTTAAGATTCTGAGTAAGATTTTCATTAATATTGATTTTCTATGTATTGTTATTACATAAAGATTAGTTCATTTGTGAAATTTTTAAGTTTCTGTTGTGAAAACCACAGTTCCCTATCCTTTCTTTTTTTGAATTTAATTATTATTGGCTTGAATTTATTTCTCCTTATATTTCCATATCTATGGGTTGCGTCAATTTGATTGAGGGGGTCTTGAATGTTCAATTCCTTTGCAATATTATACAGTATTTCTTCTAAATTTTCATTGTCTTTCTCTTGGACTCCTACTACTTCTAAATTATTTTTTTCTTTGTTGTGCTTTTGATTTATTAATAGAATCCTCTAATTTTCGAATTTTCTCTCTTTTTAAGGTATTTTCAATTTCCATTTTTTAAAAAATTATTATTTAATCTTTTTTGAGTATCTAGAAATATATGTAGCTGTTCCAAAAAAAAAAGTCTTCGTATTGACGATTAACGAATTCAGTAGATTTTTTTTAATTTCTAGTAATTCTTTTGGAATATTTTGAACTAGGCTTTTGTCAATACTTACATTGGACTCATCCAAATTCTCCTTAAAAGAAAGTGTAATTATTTCCGCATTGGCCTGTTTTGTTAATTCCATTCTTTGTTCTGTTGAATTTAGGTCTTTCTCATCTCTTCTGTTTCTTATTGTAATCTTTTTACATTTGTCACATTTCCAATTTTTATTTTTTCCGGGGGAGTCGGTACTTGCATATTCGTCCTCCGCACAAGCAACGTGTTGCTCCACGTTACATGCGAGAAATCTTAATTCAGCCTTTTTTAACAACTTATTAGCAGCTGTGCATTTAATATTTAACTTGTTGTACTCACTTATTATTAATACTTGATGTCTTATAATTGTGTCTTGAGACAATACCGTGATCAAACGTAAAAGTTAAAAAAAACTATGGAGCTATATTCAGCACGTCTCCATTTCTCTCGACGCAAGCGCTCTTCTTTCTTTACTCTCGTATTTGAGGCGAAATCGGCTGTGAGCTTTTTAACTGTATATAGTGTTTTTAACTAGTCTTGTGTGTTGGCTCTCCGCAATTTTTTAAGTGAAAAACAAAATATGTCCAACATTAGCAGAAAGTTTTTTCAATATCTAACTTGTTTAATATCTTAATTGTTTTATTATTTTGTGCATTGAGATACAGGAAACATAACAAAACACTTAAATATCTCAGGAACATAGTAACGGAAAATTTCTAAACCTTTTAATTTAAGGATATGTGGTTGTTAATGTAAAAATGTTGTTTTATAAAATAACGTTCAACATTTGTTGAAAATCAATGTAAATTACTAGTTCTTTGGATCCGATCTTAATTTTTGAAAAAAAAAAAAAAAGATAGGCCACAAAATATATTTATTAGAGAATACATGGTGAGCTGCGAGCTTCAGTTTGTCGTTAAAATGTACATGGTCACTTGCATTCGTTACGACTTCAGAGCTAAACCGATACCTGTGTACCAAAACTAAGAAAAAATTAGTCCCTTTGTTCACAATTTTATTTTTTTCTTTCCTGTCCACACTCCTTTTGCTGAAGTTCTAGGTCAATCAACTATTCTTTGTACTAAACGAGACCGACAAAATAATGATTTTTTAACAAAAAAAAAAAAATCGAAAATCTTGACTTTCTATGCAGCACATTTTAAAGATTAGTGAATGAAGTTTTAGTTAAGATAGCGGATAGAGCACTTTTTTAATACGACGAGCAATATTTTGCTTTATTTAGTGAGATTATGGTGGTAATTTGTCCCCTGTGTGACTATCCCTGCGCAGGGCCGGCGCTAGGAGGGAGCGGGGCCTCTGGCGAGATGAATTTTCCGGTGCCCTTGCCAATCCTATTTTAACAACCAAAAAAAAAAAAACGACGATTCTATTTTATCCTCTTTCTTCTAACCAGGCGCGGTCGCCCCATACGCCACCCCTTAACGCCAGCTCTGCCCTGCGGGACAAAACAAAACAAGCAACCCACTTTATTGTGTAATATTTCGGATTTTCCCTGTCATTGTCGCATATCCTTACTATCAGTTACTACTATTTAATATATATTTTGTATATTTAATAGCAATCTGTATTAAAATATTCGCTTTGGGAGTTTGCAAAGTCTCTGAAGGAAACCAAATACTCGCGGGGAAACATTGTCCCCTAAGTTACTGTAAAAATACTAAAATATTCGTATTTAAACTAATATAGGTCACTGTTTGATCAATGATCTAAGAATACTTTGGGGTATAAGTCCAATAATTATTTCCAAAAACAATGTTTATTAAATTTGTGATCGGGACACAATTAGGTACAAAGAATAGTTGATTGACCCTCCTATGATTTCTGTGTAGCACAAAATTGAGTGTTGTCTTTTCCATCTCTGTTAATTTTTTTTTTTCACAATTTTATTTTAGGAAAAGATAAAATCATCTTTTTTACAAGAAAATACACATGTAAAAAAAAAAAATAAGTTGTAGTCTCCATGATGTCTAAAATTTGTTTGTGTTGACATATGAGAAACTGCACTTACTTTGGTCTTGAGATTTTTATCAGACAAGTTTTGCATTGAAAATCCATTTTTCTGCATTAGAACATATACAAACAAGGAATCAATTTAAATATAAATAGTAATAAATGTACACTTGTGATCAAAAATATCTGGATATCCATCCGAAACCATAGTGAGACTTTTCCGATAATACACTCCCTAATAATGGATATTAGTATGGAGTGGGTCTGCCTTTTGCCTTTATCGCAGCCGTGGCTCTGCCAGGAAGACTTTCTACCACGTGCCTTAACATCTTTGGATGAATGACAGCCCATTCTTCCAGAAGAGCTGTAGTTAGAGCAGGTCAATATGTGGGACATTGGAGCGAAGTCGACGATCTAATTTCTCCTGTAAGTGTTCGATGGAGTTCTGAGCAGACCAGTCAATATCGGGATGCTTATTATTCAAAAACATTCCCTCACAGACTTCACTTTATGACAATGGAGCATTGTTATGATAGCAGAGTTAAGCTGATAGTCATCACCGAAGTGGTCCTCTACCGTAGGTACTACATAACTCGTCAAAATATACTTGTACCCTTCTGCATTTACTTTGTCATGCAAAAATACAAAAGGGCCGAGTCCATTCCATGAACCATTCCCCCGCCACACACAGAGACTCTGATGCCACCTCATGATTGCAGAGGGGAGTCTGGATATTTTTGATCCCATAGTGTAGATAGGAGAACTAACATAAAAGTGTAAATAATGAAATTTGCGATCACTAATGAAATAGAATAGTAGTGATGATGGACTGTAATGACAGTGTCCTCGGGACCATATAAGCCAATTTTTGGTTGTGTGGTTGGAGGGGGGGGGGTTGGATTTTTGGTGGGGGATGGGTGGACATGGTGGAGTTTGGACTATCTTTTGCTTTTGGAAGGGTAATGATTGTTTTTAAGTGGTTTTAGAACGGGTTTTTTGATTGTGTTTTGAGGGAGGTAGGGAGGGAGGGAGGGAGGGAGGCATGGTTGAGTTCATTGTGACGTTGGGATGGCCTGTAAG
>JAFIDM010047592.1:5656-19563 GCA_023159025.1 Thereuonema tuberculata
CCCCCCCCCCCCTCCCCAAAGCTATTCTGCCAACTTCCATTTCACAAGCTACTTAGTTGACGTTTTTTTTTCACTCTTTTTAACCGCCATGTTCGAAGCATTATTGACAAGTTTTCTTTGGCATGTGATGACTAGTTTGAAGAAATTTTACATATGTCAGGGATTCTTAGGCATTTTTAAATTATTTCTTTTAACTGATTTTTCATGTAAACCAGATAAGTATTAGTGAAGATGATGTAAAACTATATATTTTGAAGTAGCCATTACTTTGTGAAGATCGCTGTAAAAAGCAGTATAAAAAGTCTCGTAAAACTTCAAACGAAAGATGATTTGTATTTCGCGATATGAACTTGGTCGTAAGGTATGTTAAGATTGTTCATGAACGATAGACAGTAGATGTTGTACTGTTTGATCTACTTTATTCGGTCTTATTTACAGACAGCTCAAGATACAACATAGTTAGGGTGACCAGATTTCAGTTTATGTAAATCCTGGGGCATGTTGAGCGAGGGAGGAGGAGCTAGTCATTGTTCCCTCCAAAAATTTAATTCATAATACTCCTATAAAAAAAAAAGCGCTGCAGGCGAACATTATACTTCACCAACACAAACAAACCTTTATTTTACCATACATATTTTGATTACTTTATTAACAATCCCAGTTTTCCGGGACGTCTGAGAGCCTATTCGTGAGTAAAACAACGTTTTCCTCAATTGGAAATATAGGATGAATCCTATATGATACATACTTATAAGATGTACCGTCAAACATTAAACAAGCAAATTAAAACATTTTTTTGTATATATTATAATGTAAAAAAAAACCAAAAACAACTTAATAGTAAATACCAGCAACTGAGGAACTGGAATGTTTACATTAATTACAATTTATGTTTCGCATTAGTAATCCCTTCTGCTCGTCTTTTGTTAAGTAATTTGCAACCGGAGCCCGAAGAGACGGCGTTGAAATTAATTTTGTGCATAATTCTCTTCCGCATTCTCTCCTGTTCTTTGTCAAAATCGAAACGAATCGTATGTGATGAATTTTTGATATTCCGATCCTAATACGAGTAAACGGAGGAGGGAGAGAACGAATCTTTCTTGTAGGATTTGCGTATCAACGAAAGTTGTCGCGAATGTTTTGTGTCAAAATTGAAAAGATGCATTGTCAATTTTGGGTGAGGGGATGGGAGATGTTAAATGATACTTCTAGAGATATAGATATAGATTTATAATTATCAGATTGTTTAGGAATTGGGAAAGGATTGAAGTGATAGGGGTGTAGAGAAGGGCAGAGAGAGATGGGAAGTCTTATATTCTCCGATCTCGATTTGAATTTCATAAAAGAGCTTTAGTTGGAAACATGAAATTTGACAAAGTGTTCTTTGTAAGTCGAAAGTAAACGAAAGGGGGAGGGAAGGGGCAGCTTTCCCTGAAGGGAATGCATAGGTCCAAAACACTTGAGGTTTTGAAATTTGACACGAGAATTTTCGATATCGAGCCCAAAAGGGTTAAAACAGAGGATGGTGAGAAGATGGGCAAACATTGTTGAAGGATACTTCTACGGGGTTTTCATGTTGCAAAATAAGATTATAACATTAATTTGTAATGATCACATGATTGTTTACGAATTGGGAAAGGATTGAAGTGATAGGGGCGTGGAGACGAGAGAAAGAGATATGAAGTCTTACATTCTCCGATCTCGATATTAATTTCATAACTATGAATCTCGAGTTACAAAATACGAATATAACAATACTTTGTATCTATCACGTGATTTTACACCAACTGGGAAAATTGCGAAGTGATCTCATAATTTCAATTTCTTTCTCATTCACGTCAGGACATCTTTGTTTTTGTAACCCGTACGAAAATGGACAAATGGTACTCTAATACACAAATTCCAGTATTGTTTTTTTTTATTAGTTTAATTGTCTCAAATATTCATTTCTGCATAGGGAGTTACATTATTTACAGAATTCAGTAATTATTTAATTCGTAACAGAGGATCAATCGGCATCCCAAATGAAAACCGATTGAATCTTGTTCTTTAATTAAGAATAAATGTTTCCAGGAATCTGGAGCCTCTGGAGTGTTACCGTGAAATCCGAGTATAACAAAAAATAAAAATAATAAAATTAAAGCATCGCAGGCTTGCCATGGCTACCCACCCAAGTCTGATGGCCCTGGATAGATTCCATCTAAAAACACCTTGCTATCTATTCTAGAACTTAATAAGTTATAAGGTAGATGGCCCAAATATCGCCCATCTAAGAAAACCTGCCCATATTCTTGTCATTTATCATCTCAGTTGCTTGCAAACAATTACAATATATCATATGAACCTTCACTTACATGTTCCTGAACCAATTATAGATATAACTATTATTTTGTATTTTTCCTCCATTTTTTGTTCAGGCAATCCTCTTTTTTTGAATTTTGTGAAAGTGTTCCAAATATCGCCCACACCATTAAATACTTTGTTTTTTTGCACTTCTTTGCATTTTTTTGTTTTTTTCTTAATCTTTTCGCAATTTGTTATGGGAGTTGCGAGCTTCTTTTGCTTTGGATCGTCTAAGTTCAGCCCATTAGGACTTAGTTTCCTTTTGCTGAGAGAATTCATTAGAGCAATTGTGAATGGTGACCCACTCACAAGACTGGGACATTAAATGTTTTGGAATCTTTCAGAAGGCCCATTTTTTTATTTTTTACAGCTGTGACAACTTCTCTGTCCCATGTCTTACGTTGAGACATCTGTAATAAACCAAAATAAAATATCGCACAGTGGGCGATATATGGAACAACGAGGTGGGCGATATTGGGCACTCTCTAGCTTGTCAATTTGGGGGACGCTGCAGACAAACCGGCTACCTCTAACAAGTACCAGACATTATCAACAGATAGGTTATTTCTTTCACTACTTCATGATATTAGATGGTTGCGATGGCATGAATAATTCATAAGCTGCAGCACTAAAAGAAACAGTAGGTTCATAACTTACCAGAACGAAAAAAATTCATAAAAAATAAACGGGTTGAACTAACACCACCAAACGAACACAGCGTGCTAATGGAAGGAATGGCAAATTGTTTCCATCGGTTCCCGTGTGATAGCATCACTATCCCGTCCTACATCGCCCTGGGCGGTATTAGGAACCTGGGCGATATTTGGGCCATATACCTTATATGGAATCTTTCTTGACACGAAATTTTAAGGTAAAATTAAAAACATTTAGACAAAGAAGTCGATTTCTGTTAAAAGAATGAAAAAAGTAGATTCTGTTAAAAGAAGGAAAACAAGGTAGGGATAGCAATTAGTAAACCAATCACAATGCTTTGCAACGGCTTCTGATACGTAATTTATATTTGAATTATTTTCTTTTATTTCCTTAGTATTATAAATGTAATTGTTGCGAATGCAAAAGACGCAATTGTTGCGATTGGTGAGCTAATGAGAATTAAATGAGATTTTAATGATACTTGTTCAAAGACGGACGGACAAACCGGGAATATAAGGCGTCTGATACTTGTATCAGAAGCCTAAATTCAGTAACAATCCATAAGTACGTGAACTCCAAGTTGAATTTTGCATGAAAAAAGTTGGATAATTTTCAACGCTAGCATAATACTGTAAATAAAACAAACAAAAAATAGGGAGAAGTATCATTTCTAAAGATATGTCAAAAAAAAAAAGAGAACGATTGAATGAAAATTATCCTACTTGTTACCAAGGGAGTGATCATGGTATGTCTTATCCATCAAAGTAAATACTCCAACTGCTTATTTTTTTTAAAATAAAAAAAAATTCCGTAGATTGAAGAGAGAAATTCCCCATAAGCTTATTCACCGTCATTCTTTTAAGACTTCAAACAAGAAGACGTAATTTGAAGACCAACAGAGAAAATGAAAATTAGCCTCTCTGTGAGATTAAATAGAGAGGACAGAAATTAAAGTTTGTCTGTTTTGAAAGTTTTAAGGTTTAGATGCAATTTTTTCATTGCTCTTACAAATTTTCAGTATATACCTTCAGTATGAGCTCTTTGTAAAAGTGTTTCACACAAGACTTCATTTGAGTCAAATCTTATCCATATTTTCTCGAAATGAACTGAGCAATTGCTGTGCCACTGATCCACCAATTACCGAATACAAACTTACAAACTTATCATTAATGCCAACATGATACCTCCATCTGAACACGCTAGACGATTTAATCTTCCAGAATGCTGTGAAGTTGCTGTGGTAATTACCGATGAAGAATATAGCAAAAGATACATTGTACTTAAAAATCGAGACAATTCATTGCAATAGATGAAACCATAGATCTTTTGATGCTTTGCAGTATCCTTTGCTGTTTGTCTACGGAGAAGATGGATATCACTTTGAATACCCCATGCAGATGCACATTCTAAGAAAACAGTTTCCTATATGGACTTCTATGCTTACAAATTTATGGTCCACATTAATTCGTTAAATCATCTTATGTTGACTAGAAATCTTTTTCACTAATTTGCTGTTCGTATGTATGCAAAAATAGAATCAGAAAGATTATGTTGCATTAGAACTCATCAGAAGGAATTCAGATGTGACTGATACATACATTTAAGAGATGGCATTAACAATAATGTATCTGGAGCAGAGATTCGACAACTCTGCATTGTTCCATCAACATTTATAGGCAGCCCACATTACATGCATGAATGGATCCAGGATACAATGACATATCTTCGCACTTACGGTCGAACTGACCGCCATTTTGGAATGGTTGATCCTTTTTGGCTGAAATACAATAACAGCCGAGTCCTTAAGGGTATCTAGCACCCACAACAGTTTTAGCTCAAAATTTAACGCAGGTATTAACGTCACAACTTTCAGGTCAATGGCCCTGAACAATACTTTATACTTATTTGTACTTCAACTAATGCCCTAAAATCTCTTAAAAATTTGGCGAAAGCTCTAAAAACAACGTGACTATCCGGTTTTAAATATAGGAAAAATCGTCAAAAACTGGAAATACTATGAAAAAAAATACTGTGAAGAAAAATTTGAATGGCATTTATATTCGTGAACTATGATCCCTGATCGACGTTTATCACAAGATCCCAGATTCATCTTCTCAGATAGGGGAATATCCAATATGCAACAAATTCCCCTAAGAAATAAACTGCAATTTCACGGTTGCATTTTCTGTATATAAATTATTTAAACTTAATTTGTGTAAGATAATAATAGCTGAGAAAGATCAATTCAGCTATAAAGAATGAACTGAATATTTTTACCTGAATATTTTCAGGTAAAAGGAACAAACAATTAGCATTAAATACCAAACAATTAATACAATATAGAAAACTTTAGATACTGGTTGTTTGCTTTTTTAATGGTCTTACTATAAAAGGCCATGTCTTCTGGATACTGATTAGAAAGAAAGAAGTACTAACTCCTAATTGCCGGTATTATTAATTTTTTTTTCTTGTGAGGAAAATGCAATTTCCAAACATTATTATTATAAAGCAATATAATATACTGTTAATATGCTGAAAGTAGAATTCAAAAGTTTACAACAAAATAGCTATAAAATAAGTTGAATTAGATTGTTCACCAGTTATGAATATGGTAACTGCAAAACTTTTTAACCTAGAAAACTCAATTCTAGGATTTCTAGTACAGATCCTTTTAGTAATAAGCAGTCTAGGAGAAAATGAAATAATAATTTTTTTGACAAAGTATACAACACTTGTGTATTGAGGCTACAGTCCAATTGGGCAGTTATATGCAAGCTTTGTTTTATGGTCAACAGAAGCGATTGGATTATATAGTAAACATCTGATAGAATAATTTTGAAGACAAACTCATGATCATGATTTAACTGGATAGAACAATGAGTAAATCTTTCTTACCTTAAAATTTGATGAAAAACAATTTCCCTACTAGGCTTTTTAAGATTTCATCAAAAACATCTTCTGCAATATAATACATCAGTGCGTAATCTGTTGTTTCTCAGCAATTTCGATTTATAGATTTTTTTAAAAAAACTTTCACATTCAAAATGCAAATATTTATTTACGAAATTTAAATATTTAAGATATAATGGTCCCAGTGTAAGTTTAGATTCACTCAATCGACAACTATTCCATAATAATTTATTCACTGCTATTCAGATTATATCAATCTTTCACTGAAAATTTTACATAAATAAAACCACTGCATATGTACTCAATTTAAGATATTGTTTATAAAGAAATTGGAGCTAATTCAAAGCAAATACTTATAAAAAGTATTCTTTTCTTATAAAAGCATTTTAAACATAAAAGAAAAGGAAATATATAAACATTTTTGATAAATGTTCCCAACCTCAACAAAATATAAAAAGCAGAATGGAAAAGATATTAAAAAAAAAACCCAAGCAACATTATTTACACTTGCACAAATTTTACTTAATTGTCCCAACAGAATATAAACTTATAATTTAAAACATATCTTGGCTACAATTCTTTGGTATTGTTTGAAAACAGATAAGGTTTTATAAATACAATATGTATATATAAATACAATTTAAATAAAAATAATAAAAGTCATAATTTTGAATTTAAAAACAAAGTTACTGCTGCTTAGCATTAATATTAATCAATGTTGACTTGGTACTTCTAACCGGAACGAGAATCGTTAGAAAAATGTGCTTCAACGTGTAACTCCAATTGGGCTGTTTGATCTGGATTGTAATGGGCATAACACACAGGACAGTCAAAACCATAATGGGCCTCTACGTGATCCTGGAACAGCTGATCTACATCAGAACCCATAAAGGTTAAATCACAAATGGGACAAATCTTAGGGACTGGTTCATGGACAGCAGAGGCTGCATTCACTTGCTCTTCTGGGACACTATAGGAAAAAAAAAATCAAATCAAATTTTAAACATTTCATGAGACCAATCATAAACCATTAATTAAACTTAAATAATAATAGTTAAGTTGTTATTTTTTTTATTACAGAATCATGTATGAATACTTTATTTTAATAAAAATTTAATACTAATTGTTTCTGGCTGTATTTCGAGTAGCATAATTTGGCAGCTGTTCCTCCCTGCTCGCTTCTACTTGATTAGTAATTTGGCGGTTCATGGCTGCAATAGCTACTAGCTTGGCTTTTGTGGTAACTTCAGGAAGAATAGGAGGAGGAAGGCCATTGGAAGCTATTAAAAACAAATTTTATTATGTAAAATTTAAAATTGATGTAATGAAGAAATTAAAATGTAATGTTTAAATAAAAATAAAAACAGTTTAATCAACAAAAAATTTGCTCTTTCTATGATTGAAAGAATTGTGATTTTGTCAGGAGAAAAACCTATTTTAAGTTTCTATCCATTAAGGCAGAGGCTCCCAAACTTTCTAGTTCATGTATCCTTAATATTTCAACAATTTTTTCTCAGCACCCTAAGCCAAAAGAAACCTAATCACCTTCTGAAAGATCCCATCCCGATTCTGAGAGATTGCTATGACGCCTAGTTTTGGAAATCACTGCATTGCGGCATAAAGTTTACTATCAATATAAGTTTGAAATTTCTTCTCTGAATTTTCAACCTTACACAAAAATCCAGTCAATGCCTAAATGCTACTGCCTCGTAACTGCACATTTCATTGTCATTGTGCCTGTTCGACTGTCCAAATACTAACAGGAGAGAGAAAGGGTTAGAATGGAAAGTGGAAAGGGCAAAGAAATTGGGAAAATGAAGAAAAATGAATGATGATGATAGAATATACTGAATTTAATGGGTTGAAATACATCAGATTTTAAAGATTTCATAAGATTTAAATTTGGCGTATGTTTAAAATCTGATGATATTTCAATCCATTACTTTCAATATATCCTACCATCATTAAGATGTTATACAGCATTTCCAAAAGTGCACAGGCATCAGCACACAATGAGAATATGTTAAAATTCCCAAGTTGGGTAAAGGAAACAAAACGAGTAGAAAAGCAAAACTAGATTACAGAAACTAGTCAAAGGATTCATCAAAACACATACCTAGTCCTAGTACCTTAATATGCAGAAAGGATATTAATTAGAGACTGCTATAGAAATTTAGTTACCTGGTTTATCAAGAATATCATCATCACTGCTGAGTGGAGATTCATTGGATGAAACTGGATGCTCAGCTGAATTCTTCTTCTCATACTGGAATGGATTTGTTGCACATCTATAAACAGTATATGGAGGATGGTAATAACAAGGATCAGGATAACGAGGACTCTCCTATTATAAAAGAAAAGAAAAAAAAAGTTTGCAATATATTTATTTTTAACTGAAATTCAACGAAATCAATTCAATTACCTGAGGAACAAACCTAGAACTGGGAAGATATCAACAACTGCAGAGAACATTGGATTTCTTTGGTTTTTGAAAAGATCCTAAAAGATATTAGAACTATCTTTTACCTCAGAAACTACTTAAAACGGAAATCCAGAGATATGAAATCTGTGCTTTAAAATGCCATTCAATTTTAAAAACCTTATATATGGAAATTTTCACAAAAGAATTAAGCTACCATTACTCTTATCAAGCAAACATTACAACATGATGATGGTAGAATATTCTGAAATTAATGGACTTATCATCAGATTTTAAAGATTCACTAAATTTATATCTTATGAAATGTTATATAAAATTTCCAAAAGTGGACATATTTTCAGAATATGTATTAGATTTCAGTATAGTGTCAAACTAAAAATCAAAGTAAATAATATGAAAAAGCTATTAGTTCCTTAATAATATGAATAATTATTATTCTTATAATGGATTTAAATTTACAAAATCCATTAAATTTCAGAAAATATGCATTGGCAGTTTGATAATTAGGCTTCCATAATTCTTAAACATATAATATTTGCTAGCTGTATTACTTGGATTCGCCTAGATGTATATTGGAAAAAAAAAATTGTCAACGTTACGCTTAAGTTGGTACTTAAATAGAAACAGTGTTCTATTTATAAGAAATGCTGCATTTGGAAATTTAACATTTTTAAATAATTTCTAAAAAGAACCAGTTTCACAAATTTCATGTGTACCTATATATGAATCTCTGTACATATCTGTGCTATTTGGAAGATACTTATCAAAAAAAAAAAGAAAGAAAGAAAAGCCGAATATTAAAAATTAAATCAGAAGAAGTAAGAGAATCATATAACAGATGAATATACATTTTTGTTGATGTCAACTAAATTTTAATAACAAAGTAATAACAGTCCTCAGTAAGTAAAAAGTTTCAATAGAGAAATAGAAATAATAAAGATTAGAAAATAAGCAGACAGTAACATAGACAGATAGCATACATAATAGATGAAACATTGAACGACGTAATTTAAATAGATAATTTTTTAATTTTTGCTCAGCAGCAGGATAATCAATTAATTAATAATTATTTACTTAGGATGCATGAAATTACGTAAAGCAAAAAATAATAAACTTCTAATAGTAAAATATTCCAAGAAATGTTGCCAATTTCAAAAAATGTCTGTTGTAGATTGCTCTTTGTAAGGGAATGTCTGAGCAACTATCCTACCTTTACAATTTAAGCCTCTTTCTCCTTGACTAATGCTACCCTGTGTTCCCCACCCATTGGGAAAGAGAGAGAGAGAGCAATTTCTTTCCTACAATGCCTTCCCCCTCTTATCAATAAATCAAACTACTAAAATCTGATTAAACCTGTGTTAATGAAAGAAACATTGTTAGCATCTTTAAAACCCTTCTGTTTACCTGTGAAAGTTTCATGAAATTCAATAAATTCAGCATGAAGATACAGCTTATTAAAAATAAAAGTAGATTAATGAAGTGATAATTAAAATTAAATATTTATTTTTGGAATATTTAATGTAACAATTGTGTATTTATTCCCAGGCTTCAAATAAAATTTAAATTGATTAATTAAAATAATATGTGACGTCAAGGCAGAAAGGACATTTAAACGAAAGCGCAGCCTCGCTCTGGGTCAGTGAAGAGAATGCCTTGAACAGAACAGTCAGATGTGGAAGCCGACGTCAACCTCACGTCAATTGAGTTGACCGCCACAACGAAGGAAGCGGAGAGAAGATTGCGGTGTTTCAGTTTGGAAGATTTGGTCGTATGAAGACAGAAAACTAAGTCAATTCTGAAGTTTATGAAGAATTCACCCATGGAAGATATTTAAAGGGGAATAATGAAGAATTATACGATACAAGTGAAAAGGACCAATGAAAGCTCGAGAGGGCAGCCGCAATTCCGATAACTCGTTAACCAATGGAATCAGCGAGCGGAAAATTCCAAGTTACTTCACCGAGTTACTCCTTACAATATTAACGAATATTGCAGAATACTTAAAGGAATTATAGTTAAAGAATTCAACGATAAGTAATTGAGAATTAAATTAGGAAAAAAGAAGAATTAAACACTCATTAACTTTATTAGTGCATTCGAAGTTGAAGTTTCAATTTACCGTAAATTAAGTGATTGAATTTAGTGCTACCGTTTGAGAATATAGTGAATTTTATAATCGAGATAGATTATAATTTATATTGAATTAAAAGTGCTCCAGTTACAAATTAAATGTGTGATACTTACCGGTAGTAAATTATCGTCAAACGAATATTAACTATAAATGATATTATGAATATAAAAGAAAGTACTTACCGGAAGTATACTCTCTACAAGTTCTGAAAATACTTAGTGATAAACTGCTATTGATTAATTTCAACTGTGCAAACTCAAGTTGAGTTTGGAAATATTATGCTCAATTAATGATTGTGATATCAATTAATCTTTTATATGTCCATTGTATTCCAAGAATAGGAAACGCCAACGAGAACAGTGTTCTGGATCAACGAAGTGACTCAAGAAGAAAACGAACTGTTTGCTGAAAGTGCCAACTTCGAATTACTGACTCTTTATTGTAATTTCCGTTGAGTCTTAATATTTGTAATCCAACAAATAGTGTTAATAATAAAAAAAAAATATAGCCTATTTGTCCCTCAATTAAAATAGGACATCGATTTATATTTTTATATATATATATATATTTATACTAAAAAAGTTTTATTATCCTTGTTGTCTATGGGATACAGTGATGATTAACGCCTTTAAAGAAGAAAAATTTAACCCTCCACAAAACTTAGAAAACTACATCAAAATTTAATCAAATGATTCAAAAGTTATAAGTGATAATTTGTTTTTAATTTGTGAAATCCCCATGATATTTTTGGAGTTTTTTTTTTCATCACTTCTTGAATATTTAAGTCTAGAAATACTGTTACCTACACTTATTTTTTTAATTTATTTTCCTTTTGCGAAAAAAGTATACTTCTTGATAGATAAAAGCCTTAATGTTTAAAATCAAAACCTTTTTGTCGGTATATATATTATTGAAATTTTATTGATCTGTGACAAACCTAAGTAATGCTATAGCAATGATTTTTGTCAGTTGGCAACATTGACTACCCGCCATTTCAAGTTTTGTTAGCGAGCAACATAAGGCTCACGTTTTTATATTTTGAAGTATCTTGTTGTCGATTCAACTGTTAAACAGTGGTCAGTTCATTTTATTTACTGTTCTACTGTTACACTAATGAAACTTAACATGTTTTGTTGTTAACGCCCTTTACAGTAAAGAGTGAAAAGTTTGTTTAATTACAAATCCTCTAAAGAGAGGTTATGTTATTTCTTAATATACCATTATAATTGGTAAGTGGTTACGAATGACAGTTTTATAGGAGTATAAATACTTAAATATCATTAAGAGTTTCGAAAAAGTGTAATGCCCGTTACGTAATGGTGTTACAGTTTTACTGCAAGCATAAATAGTGTCATAAATCACAATACAAAATTGTGATTTTCTTTGAAAGTGAATGTAAGCCCCTTGACAAGTGTGTCTGTGTTGGTAATCAGATTTTACTTTATTTTGTAAAAATGGCACCTTCTTCTGTCCATATGCAGAGGCATTGAAATAAATTAAAGAAAAAAGTGACTCAATATGAAGAACACTTGGTCAAGGAAATGGAAAGAGACAAGAAGAAGGCTATGAAATTAAACAAGGAGCTTTGAGATGGGAACCGTAACAAACACTTAAAGAGTAAGAGCATGCCATCAGAAACAAAAAGACGAACACTTGTCGAAAGTTTTTGCTATCTTCGTCTTTGGGTTCTTAGAAAACTATTCAAGCATTCTGACAAGCTGTGAGGAAAGCAAAGAATAGCTTACCACAGAGTCCTAAGAAAAAGAATGCAGTAGTACAGAAAATCGTAACTGGTATATTGGGCCTGGACTTTAAACTCACTGCTAATGAAAGCAGAGGTCACAAACTGGCTCTCACAGAAGAATGTTAAAGCATTCTAAATGCCAAACGGTAACAGTTTACGCTATTCTCAATATTCGGACATTATTTCAAAGCACTAGATGGAAATATTGTCAATGCAGGAAAAACCGATGCATCCAACAAATTTACTGTTTAAGGTTCAATGACAAGAAAAACTTCATCAGCTGAACATCAAGTTGAGGTGGACACTGAAAGCAGTGATATGTAGGACGATGCTGGGCTTGTAACCCTCACTACACTAAAAAAAAATACAAAGTCAAGTTTTGAATCGCCATCAACATTGGCATCAAAAAACTTAATTTTTATCATGTATATCGGAATATCATTGATTCCAATGGTAGTTTCTAAGTTAGAAATCATAGTTTTGATATTGTAATTATGTCTTTTTTTTGTTCATCGTTTGCATTTGTAGCACCTCTTACAACAGAGTGTAACACCCATTACATTTCATAAAAAATCATTAAAAATGATTAAATCATGTTTGTGAAAAATGCAACACCATGAAGGAAACATACAAATGAAGTGAAACACGAAATGTAAAGCAGGGTAGGATATGCAAATGATTAACTTTTGGGAATGATTGCGCATGCCTAGACTCAGTAGCACCCTCTGAACTGTCGTGTAAGGGCATATAAGTAGAGGACTGTTGTGGATTCAGACAAGTAGTTTTTCATCTTTAGTGAGCTGTACACGTGCCACCTGGACTCAGTATAACTCGTCAACTTCAAAGGGCACGTTATAAGCAAGCTACAAAGTTTGAACGGGACCGAATGATCGGCTTACGTGAAGGAGGATTTTATACTGCGGAATTGCTGCATGTACGGGACATAATGCCGCAACAGCGATGCGAGTGTGGAAGCAGTGGACTGACGAGAACAGGATAAGTCAAAAATCCGGAAATGGACCACAAAATGTGATGAAACCACCAGATGATAGACACCTCATCCGCATGGCAGTGACAGACCGTTCAGCTTCTTCTCCTGTGTTAGCACAACATTGGAGCACTGCAACAAGTCTGGTTCCAAGGTTCTACGGCGTCTGCTGTGCAGAGGACTACGTGCAAGCATTCCTTTGTGGAGGATTCCCTTGGGTCTGAACCAGCGACGCCTCAGGTTACAATGGCCTCCTCTTTTTTTTTTTATTAAAAAGTTTTACTTGAATCCTGATTTAGCATGACCCTGTTTTTTTTGCTATGACATTTTTTGGACCCCAATGATTGCATTATAATGGGGCTCCACTGTAAGACCAATTAAACAAGCAAATATTTTACCAAAATAAAAATGAATAATGGAAGGTTAAGCTAACAATTGGATACAAGCAGAAACCAAACAAAAAAACAAATGCTATCATATACTACATGTAGTTATTTTCCTAATTAAAATTAATACACATCATTTATAGAGATTGGTTAGATGCAAGAAAGGGACACAGGCAATATATTTACAGAAGTTCTAAAAAAGAAAGAAACTACATATTAATATAAGAATTACACAAAAATAATAAAGAATTAAACTTACTGCTTAGAAATAAATACAGCAGATGTATCAATGTTGTCAAAAGAAGTTTAAA
>JAFIDM010047593.1:7709-19557 GCA_023159025.1 Thereuonema tuberculata
AGAAGAGACTTATGGTCATTTAAAAGCAAAATAGAAAAATCAACCACATCTTCAGAAGTAGGAACAGTCTCTAAGAGACCGCATCCAATAAAGACAATATAAGTTTTAAAACCAATCAGAATATAGTTCATATTTATGATTGACCAGTTTCTTTAACATCTAAATTTTATTCTAGATATAAGAATTGATTGAGAGTGAAGCTATACATTTATTATAGATACACTGCTGAAGAAGCTCTGCATTACACAATATCAGCACAGAAAATAACAAAGTAACATTTATTTTTATATTTTGGTGATAACAAAACTTATTTTTATATTATTCGTTATTATATTCATCTAATCAAAATATTTGTTCAGTGTTTTTACCTTTAAAAGTTAGATGTCTGTTTGAATTACTTATTTGTTTTATCAATTATTAATATTTTTGAACATAAACACTTGTATTCTGTTATTCTATTATCACATAACATTCGAAGATTGTCAGTATTATTAGTATTATCTGGATTACACATTTAATACTACAGAATGCAGGACCAGAATAGAACTCTCAGCAACTAAACTTAAATCAGTTAAATTAACAATAAAAAATTAAAAAACTAAATATATCCTATATACTTAATAATTTTCAAATATAAACTCAAATGATACAAACTGGGAATTACATATAAATACTTGTAAAAGAGAACAATGAGTACATAAAAATTAACAAACTGGAGTTGTATGATTAATAATGAAACATCAACTTACATTTGTATGGCTTTTCACCTGTACGTGATCTACTATGATTAGTTAAATGGATTGATTATAGTAAGCTTCTTTCACAAAAATAAAGCTTTGCATTTCTGTGTGTTCCCAAATGTTACCCTTGCGCTCAAGTGCAACCCCCCCCCCCCCCTTTTTTCGTTTTTTTTTTTTACAAAATTCACACAGATACAACTGATTATCCTATATGTAATTTTATGTGTACAGTTAAACTTACTTGGGTGTGAAAAGGTTTTGCTTCAGAATTCACACATATGTTGCTTTTCAACTGTATGTGATCTAATATGATCACATAATTGGTTTACTTTTGCAAAGCTTTTATCACAAACTTCACACTTGAATGGTTTCTCATCTGGGTGAGAACTAATGTGAAGAGTTAAATGCCCTGATTGTGTAAAGGTTTTACTACAGAATTCACACTTAAAAGGTTTCTCACCTGTATGTAACCTCATGTGTGTATTTAATGACCCAGATGCTGAAAAAGCTTTTTCACAAACATCACATTTATAAGGTTTCTCACCTGTATGTGATCTAATATGTGTATTTAAAGCACTAGATCCTGAAAAAGCTTTTCCACAAAATTCACATTTAAAAGTCTTTTCACCTGTGTGAGATCTCATATGCTTAGATAAATTTCCTGACGTCGAAAAGGTTTTAAAACACAATTCACATTTATATGGCTTTTCACCTGTATGTGTTCTAATATGATTAATTGAATTGCTTGATGTTGAAAAGCTTTTATCACAAAATTCACACTTTAATGATTTTTTATCTGTATGTGAACGAATGTGTGCAATTAATTTGTTGAAATATAAAAAGGTTTTTCCGCAAAATTCACACTGATGTGAATTTCCACCTGTTTCTGATTTCATTGGAACAGTTACAATATGTGACTGCTTCGCCATTTTATTGAATATATTCACTTTTATTTTACCTCTTTTATATAGTTCAGGGTGAAATGATTCCAAAGTTTATCTGAAAAACAAAATGAAATGTTTGAATCATGTGATTAAAATCCGCCATCTCCAAATTCAGAATGAAATTCCATTATTTTCTAAATTAAATAAATAAATATAAAATTAACGATAAAAGATTTTTATCAATGGTGTCTAATTTTATTTTCTTTGGCTCTTTTTAAGTTCAAGAATATGTTTCCATCTTAGTGTAGAGAATTTCAACTGATTTCGTGGTTTCTATACATCATTAAGGACACACACAAGAAAATCTATATACGACAGTTTCTATATATGCAGAAAATCGTTTGAATTCTTTTAAAAATTCAAAAGTGACGAAAAATTATAAATGCTTATATTAGGCCTATTTCAGTGTTTTGTTTTTTTTCTATATATAGCTTTCTTTTCTAAGGAGTTCAGAATATTTTACTTACGAGAGACAGTGTTACAGTTTTACTAGCACTTACTGTATCTTTCTGAAAAAAATTCGGTGAATACATTTCATAGATTGAAATATAGCAAAGACTATAGAAAACGCTTTTAATATCTTTCTCCACGAATGCTGAATCAGGGTTGCCAAACCTGAATTACTGAAATTAGCGTGCTGAAAGACTAAAAGTAGCCCAATATTTTTTTTACCGACTTTTTTTTTAACTTTGACAACCAAAAAAGAAAAAAAGATTCCTTAAATACTTAATATACAACGAGATTTATTTGGAACTATTTTGCGGGGAGCGGATGCACATTTTGAAAGGGAAAACGTGTAGCGTCACTCTTAACGGTAGCGTCGCCCGGGGGTAGGTGGATCACAATCGCTGCATAGTAGGCAACGCCATATTTTCTATTTGAGCATGACGTCACATGGATTGGATTCGAGGCCGACGATTGGAACTTGGAAATGCTCTTCTATTCAAATAATGAATCGAGTGCTTCATTTTTTGAAGGAAAAAAAAAATGTTTTGAAAATTAGCGAAAGAATATTTGAAATAATAAATTTATAAGTGATGTTACACTAAAATAAATAAATAAATAAAATAAATAAATAAATAAATAAATAAATAAATAAATAAATAAATAAATCGAAAGAAGGAACTTTTCAAAGATAATACTGAAACAGTAATTATAAATTTCACTGTTGTTTTTCATCAAATATTACAAAATAAAATTAGTTTTTAACTATATTGACTTCGTTTTCAATAAAGAGAATTCAATTTTTTTTTAGCATCAGCACTATTTTAAAAATACAAATATCTGATTGCTTGTGACGATTATTTTGAAAAATGTCGTGGAAAAGAATAGACTTGAATTCCAGCGAATCTATGTATTACTAAACATTTTATTTCTCGGTCTGTTTGTCCAGCGCAGTGCAACAATGGAAATCGGGTGTTCAGTGTTCATTGTTGAAAGGAAGTCGACAAATGCAAAATAAGCATTGTTGAACTTCAAAATGTTGCGTTCTCTCCGTCAACAATGGCGCGCGCTATCAAATAATGAGTTCATTCAAAAAGGAATAACATATCACTATTTGCTTTATTCAACAAATCATAACCGCTTTCATTGAAGCGATTCTTCTTGGATTATCCTTACTCTTAAATAACAATCAATATAAATTCCTAACCTTATTTACTGTAAATTCAAAGAATCACCAAGCCAAATTGTTAAGATTTGTTAAGAGCCATCACAAATTACAAGCACAAAAAAAAAGAAAATAATAATATATAAGGCAAATAAGATTATCCAACCGAAAGCATACAAACGAAATAAAGTGCTAAAACTTAAAGGTAGTTTTGCCCATCTATCTACCTACAACCCTTTTGAGTTTGGATTCGTTCCAATTACCAAAAACATCATTTTAAATTTCAGTGGGCTTTTCAAAAAGATTGTACAGTCGGACCTCCATTTAACGAACCTCTATTTTGCGAATTTCTCTATTTTGCGAACTTTTCTTTGGAACCAAGAACATTTTGTTAATTTCTTCGTAAAATAACCTCCAAATAGCGAAGTGTATTTTCTGTTTAACGAACTTTTTCGTGATATCTATTTTTTTTTCTCCTTGAAATGTTTTTACAAGGCGCCAATCGCTGTCATCCTTCGTATTTGAACCAGGAAGTGCAATTCCCAGTCCACCCCATATCCATAAAAATAATATAGCAATGAATTGCGATGAAGATGATAAAAATGGAAATGATCATGATGCAGAAATCAAAAAACCTTCTTATGATTAAATGCTAAAATCATTTGAAACAATTTGACGCGGATTACAATTTGAAGAAAATACGCCTGAATGGATTTTTGGTGCATTGCAAAGATGCGAGACGTACTACGAGCGAAAACACTTTTTCAAAAAAAAAGACAAAATTAACAGACTTTATTAGTAAAATTTACGTACGCATGTGGTGATGTATGCTTTATGTCATTAAAATTATTACTTTTTTTAATAATATTTATTATTTATGTATTTTAAATCTGTTTCATGTAGTTTAAAGTTATTTTAAAAGGTGAATCTCTATTTAACGAATTTCCCTTATAACGAAGTTATTTTCGGGATTTAGCGACTTCGTTAAATAGAGGTCCGACAAAAATTTACCATCTCTTCCTACTTTGTAATACAATATACTGAAAAAGGTGTTGAATGCAGCAGCAACGGCAGTGCCTGTTGTAGGGATGAATTTAATCTTCAAAACCTGGAGTAAATCTGACTCTATTTGGTCCTGACTTACACCTCTACTTTCGGCCCTCTACCATCCAAGCGCCCTAAATTTCTGCATGTAAAGGAACTAGCAAAAAAATATGGACCAGCTGACTGTATGAGGGACTTACATGTCAAGGTGGGATTTCATAGGAGCTGCATCAGTCGAGTGGCACTGGCCGCATTTACAACCCATTCCACCCCATAGTCATCGGCCTGGAATTTTTAAGTGGGGCTGTAGACTTTTGTTGAAATTGAGGGTACTAAAGCTGTCTTTATATGTTTAAAGAAGTCAAAGTGGAAGTGGACAGGACACCTGACCAGAAAGAAAAACTGGACGAGCCTGACCACGTTTTGGAAACCCTCCACAGGTCAAAGGAAAAGAGGAAGACCAAAGGGAAGATGGATGGACGAGATGGAGAGGTTTGCGGGGAAAAGATGGAGAAGTGAAGCTGGTGACCGTAAAAGATGGAGATGTATGGGGGAGGCCTTCGTCCAGCAATGGATTGATAAAGGCTGAATGATGATGATGATCAAAGCTGTCCTCCTCACAACTGCGTATGAATTCCCGCCCTGGGACTCCGGGAGGGACCAGTCTTGGATGACTGGTGAGTCTAGTTTCTACAGCTTTCCATAGCCAAAATATCGAAATAAATCGTGTTTTGAATTTTTTTTTTTGAAACAAATAAATACAAATTGACACCTATTATAGAAATTTATAAAAATAGGGGAATTCAATTAAAATATAAATTCTCATTATTAATATAAATAATGTATTTTTATTATATTTTTAGTAAACTTATTATTTTGAAAATTTGTTTGACTTTAAGTTAATATTCATTACAGCTTAATTAGCAAACGAATTTATGTTTAATATAAATTACTTTCAGTTAAACCTGAAAAATTGAATCGGGGCTGGATCTAGGTAATGCCAGCCCTCGCATTGTGGGGAGCTCGCTGAAAAATTGTGGGGAGCTCGCCCACGCCATGGCTTGGGTGTGGCTCGAAATATCTTGGTAAGGCCCGTGAAGGATTTTCGCAGGGGGGAGGGGGCAACAATTTTAGATCCGGCCCTGAATTGAATCATACTGGAATTAAAAGAATACATAAATACCATAATTAAAAAGAACTGATAATAAATATTTTAAAATTATTTAATGCTAGCTTTGATTCAATATACTTTAAAATATTTTTTTTTTGAATGCATGTTTAAATTTTATAAATTTCGTTTGAAATAATGTTTTAAGGTAACGTTTTCTATTAAAATTTCAATTAAATTTCCTTCCTAGAAACTTGATGAATATCATTTATATTTGGAATAATATAAAGAAAGCCACATTTTGAACAAGAAAAAAAAAGTATAATTTCTATTGCATCTGGAATTTGGAGATAGTGGAAGAATGAAAATAATCATTTAATTTATTTATCTTTCATGTATGATCTTTGTGAATTTTTTCCCGATTTTCCTAATTTTACAGATGTGAATTTACCAGAAAAGTCTTTTGTCCATTTTGTTTTAAGCTAACTTCTCTTGTTGGGTTATTGGGTTTTTATTTCTGTAGCCTGGAGGTAGACTGCAAGTTCATCTCTCTGACCGACTCATGCAACTCCAATGGAAGGAGCAGAACAGCCGACCCTGTTCACAGACAGCTTCACATTCACCACAGTAACAAAGTACACTAATTTGTGTTACTTTTGTCAAAATAAAAAAGTTTAAAAATCAAGGTTTTCTATTCAATAGCGTTTTTTCTATTATATTAGTGTGAGATTAATTTTTACAATTGGGACGTATAATTTACAAAACTACAACACGGTGTTTACAGCAAAATTCAAAAATATTTTTTTTAAAAGTTAAACAGTTTTTACCTTCTCCTGACGCATTTATAAAAATGGAGCTGCTCCCTTTTTGCACTGGGGTCTTCAATTGTCGTAGTCTACCAAAAGGAAGCCCTGCACAAGCTCTATCGTTTCATCTGAAATGGATGGATGGGCAGCCTGTATGGGCATTCACCTGTGTCGATTCTAGCTTCATCAGAAATGTACTGACCGATACAATGACCCACTATCGCCACATGCTTTACAGAGACCAAGGTGACATTCCCTTGCATGTTTCCCACAGGCAACTTCTATCTTTTTCCACAATCTTTGTTCTACTCTTGTAAACATGCCTGTACTTTATGGTGATGTAATCAGCAATGTTCAATTTGATCACATTCAGCATAACTGCACTTGCTCCAATGCACTCAATCAAAAGCGCGTATCTCCACACTGATGACGACTAACATCACTATCGTTCAGTAATAGAGGCAAAATTATATTTGATTTGTTTTATTCAAAACAGTAATCTTAACATGTTGATTGTGTATAAAAGTTTCAAAACAATTCTGCATGGTAACATACTGTCTTCACTTCGTTTTAAAATTAAAAAATTAAAATTTTTTTAACAATAATCGATTTTTTGGTTTTTAAGTTATATATTGATTATTAAAAATAAATAAATGTCATTTTCTCTCATCTGTATAAGTACAAGCATAATAAAATGTACGTAGTGTAATAAAAGAAGGTATTGGCTGTAGTAGTTCTGTAGTGTTTATTATTATTATTATCAATAGAAGATTTATTTACTTCTCTTAAGCTGCAGCATTAAATAAATCAATTTCTTCTCCAGCCAGTGATTTCAGTTGCAATGTTGGTGTAATATAAAGAATTAAAAAGAAGTGTACTTTAAACTTTACGTTCACTGATTGTTCGAAAAAGGGAATTACAAGGTTAATGAAATGTAACATTGTCTAATATTTTACAAAGGATATATTCCAATACTCAACTTCAATTACCTGTTAATAGCTTTAGCATAATGTATACTCAACTGCATTACCTTTTTTCCTTCATGGTATATTTTTAAATATTGGCTGAAATTCAGTGGAACAACAAACTAAAGCTTTACTAATCGATATCACCCATCCAAATGACAACAGTATCAATAAGGCAGAGTTGGACAAGATTGCAAAATCTAATTTCATAGTTTTTGGTGTGCTCCAGTCTATTTTAACAATTTCTGTGGTGGGATGGTGTGCTGGTGTGCTTTTTAGTGTTACCCAAGGGGGTGCCTTCCCATAATAATAAAATTTAAAAATAAATAAATAAAATAAAATAATTGTTTATAATGTATTTATTGTAACTGTATTTACTGCCATTTTAATGTAAATAAAACATGTTAAAAGCATTTTTGTGGTGATTTTCATCCTTTTCGGATTATCTGCGGAAATCGCTTATCCGTGGTTGCAGCGCAACCCAATTCCGCGGATAACCGGGAGTTTACTGTATTAGTAAATAAAATAAATAAATAAATATACAATCTATATCATGTAATTAGTTTCGTAATTTCTAAATGATATAAGTAAGTAGTGTCTTTAGGAATGTCAAATTAAGAAATCTAAAATTTATTTCCGTTCGATGTATGTAATTAGCCTAACTTTCCGATTAGTATAGTATTACTAACACTAACTTATCTCAACTTATATTGAGATGTCTTCGTTTTATTAGAGAATAAATCTAAACGCAAACAGATCGATTCTCGTTCTTTGTATTTAACGAAATGATAAAAATTAAGCAATTCTATTTCTTTATGATATTAGAAATGTTTCGTCAATTATTACAACGAGTGCAATCAGGCAAACAACCCATGAAATGGAATTTCTTAAATAACTACCACCATTACGAAAACTAAACTTTGCTAAAACAATGTTAATTAAAGCAATAAAGCCACTGTAATTATTAAAAATATTATTCTAAAATCATTTTTATTAAAAAAAAACACTTATAAAAAATTTTGAAATGGAAATTTAAAGAATTTTTTACCAATAATCGCAAAAGGCATATCTCTAGGGGAGACCGGGGTCAGTTGGCATAAGGGGCTAGTTGGCACACAGCTTCTACTTCCTGCCACCATGTAGCTAGAGCGCTGACATCTTGGTAGTGGGAAGTGTATGTAAAGGCGCACCATCCACTGTGATTTTAGTTTTGCTTCGAAGTGTCACGAAGGAAGGACCCTTGTTTTATCGTTTTTCTGACTGGTGAGTAAATTTTTGTATCGCAGGTTTTTGTTCTGGTGAACATGTAGATCGAATTGTTTCGTTTATCTTTTTGTGGATCTCCACAAAAAGATGCCGATAGGTCACATCAACAAGACGAACAAAGAATCCCCAACAATCTCAAGGACCTCCTGATCACCATAAATAACATGTAAATGATTTTTGTTGTGGTGAAGTACCAATCCCGCAAGTACCCTGAGAAGATCGTTTAAACCGGTGGCAACGAGATTCGCGTATCCACCATGGTAAAAAAGGGGACAAACTTGAGATGGCCAGATGAGGAAGACTCAATTTGGTATGACCAAACTAAAGTTCTGCGAAAATTGAACCCACCTGTTCAAATAAGTGAGCGCTCAACTCTGACATCCGTGTTTGATATCAAACAATAACTATAGGTAGCTAAGAATTCATTGTTTGTTTTACATTTCATTTAATTTATCTTACAGTTGAATTGTGCTTAAGTATTAATAAAATACAATTTTTGATAAAATAAAATGTTTTTTTTTCTTGAAACTTGCTGTATTCTGCTCAAGTACCCCTATCCATCTAACGTTATCCCAACTCATCCCTAGGGGTTTGCCAACCCGCACCCGAGGTTAGTTGGCATAGTTGCAAACTTTTAGGAAAAGTGTTTTTGGGGTTACCTGAACACGAATTTAATTAATGGGTCCTACATAATTTTGTAGTCAAAAAGTTAAGCTATCCGCCGTATTCTCCAGAATCCCTCTAAGTATAGCACACAAAAAAAATTGAAAAATCAAAAACCAAAATCTATGCCCCGGTCTCCCCTACTATTTTATTTATTTTCTTTTTTGTTCACATTGCTAAATCATCTAATCTTGCTATAAACACATGTTATTAAAGATGAGAAGTAAGATAGCACTTATTTAAATATTAGGAAAACAATTCATTATAATATAAAAATGATAAGGCAATAATCATTTCATTTTTTGGTACTTAGTATAAATAACACTAATAAAAATCAGCACCAATTAAAAGTAAGAAAATTACAAATTCTTTATTTGTAATTAAAAAAAAGCATAAGTAATTGAATATTTATATATGGAAACAAAACAACAACAAAAAAAAGAAATAAATGAATTAATGTAAATTACTGATTATTTTCAAATTTGTTTTCAAAAAAAAAAAAGGATAGGTTTCCACTTAATATGTGAGGGCTTGCTTTTTTTATATATAGTATCATGATGAGTATTTCATGTTTTTCTAATCTGAAAGTATAAATATGTATATTCCATTTAATAAAATGTATATAATTCCAAATATTATATTCCATTTACTCAATTTTTATTTAATTTTTTAAATATTGAATATTCTTAATTCACGTTGGTCAGTGACCCCTCAATGACTAAAAACTAGAACAAAATGTGGGCAACATGTTTCCATTATGAATTCCCAATTCTTCCCCTCGTACGCCTTTTGAGACTTTCACTGGCTGAATAGCTCTAGCTGAGGAGAGCCCAAACAGCTCGAAACGGCTGTCCCAGAGTCTCAGTTCGACTCAAAAGACATTCTTATTTGAATTGAATATTCATATTTTTCGAAAAATTTCATCCGAACTCTACTGTTATTAGGAGATTAGTTATTTTGAATAAAGTAAAAGTATGTGAACAGTTTCTCAATAAATATCAATGAAGGAGGCCTTGGTATTTATTTAAAAATCATTACCTCATAACTGCTTTATTCAATGACTAATAAAAAAATTAAAAAAATAAGATTTTTATTTTTTTTAATAAGTAAAAAAAAAACAAAAAAAAAAACAGCATGGATATGAACAAATGGAGGTAGATTAGGTCCCATTTTGGAGGGAGTCAAGTGCATTTGCGACAGACCACTTTGTTTAATGAAATGATTCAGTGTTCTAATGTATTATAATTAATAGTAAAGTTTAGTTTATATACAAATGCCAAAATCATCTTTGTTTTTGATGAAGTAGATTTTTCTTCTTGATTGGTAATTTGTAACCATTTTCTTCTAACGATAGGGTCCTTTGACACCAAAATAAAAATCATATTTGATAGATTTTATTGGAAGTATTTCTGCATCTTGGTATGAAACACCACTGTAAGTTTAGTGGTGAAAACGCATATCAATCAAAGTGTATAGATTTAAGGAAAAAATGTTGTATAAGCCTTGCTTTCCTCTGAGACACACTGAAATTACAATGGTTTGGTTTATTAACCAATTTTTAAGTGTAAAACAATGGCTTAAGTGTAAAAGTGAGCATTATGACCTGAGGTAGAGGAGTTATCAGGCCTCCTTTTTGTTTTTAATTATACCTGAAAGTGTGGTCTAAAAGGCTGTGAAAGAAAAACAGAGGGATTTTAACTGCTAATTTATTTATTTTAATTTATAAATTACAATATTCTAGCTAAGCACAGCTAATATAAAAGACACATTATATGTAGACCTATACAACATCATTGTATAGGAAACCTTCATAGGAAAAAATAACACTGTTCTAGAGCAATAAATACAACAGCTAAGTGAAAATGAAAATAAATTAAATACTTGAATAATTATTCATATCTTATTTTACATCAGGGATGTCGTGTCTTACTGAATATTTTGGTGTACTGGCTTTGCTCAAAATCAGCCTCCTTTTCTGGGAAGTAGTACATCCTTCCAGAACCTTTGTGATGGGAGGAATAACAAAGAAATTATATTACACAAAGAAACATAGCAGATGTCTTGTTCTTACGGAGGCCAGTGAAACGATGGTACAGGACCTTAAGGGTGCATAAATTCCTTCCTCTTCATGTTTTGAAAGTATTAATCCAAAAAAACAACTGTCATAAATACCCGCAATGTATGAGTTTATAAAGATCTGTGACATGTTGACTGCAGGTGATATACAGCAAATTTGGCTATTTTTGGCCAACATTTTTTTATGTAACATGCTCCAAACACCACCTGTTTAATGCGATCATGTACAAAAGGAGGATTTCAATGAAAATGTAAAAGTCTTGTAAAAGTGGATTTCTGATACAATTCTAATAGATCTTGTTTTGTTAAAATTATTGTGAGATCTAAATATTTGAGAGAGTCATTATTTTTAGTTTCTTTGGTAATTGAATTCAAGTTTTTAACTGTTGTATTAACAAATCAATTTTATTTTCGTTTATAATCAAAAATACATCATCAACAATCTCATATATAATTTGATGTGGAAGATACTATTAGAAATGATACTAAATTCTAAGTGATTTAAATAAATATTGGCAATAATTTGGCTTATTGATGAACCCATCGAACATCCAAAAGTTTTGTATTAAATGATTTTGAAATCTGATAATGCTGTTGTCGAAGCATAACTTTATAGTTAAAATAAAT
>JAFIDM010047594.1:0-15982 GCA_023159025.1 Thereuonema tuberculata
TAGTTATGGCCTTCGTGGCCACATGCCTATTTTCATTCGCAATTTTCTTGCAAATCGAACTTTTCAAGTTCGTCTGGGATCTACGCTATCCACCGTTTATCCTCAAGAACTCGGAGTTCCTCAGGGTTGTGTTTTGAGTGTTACCCTTTTTTCTGTAAAGATCAACGGCATCATCTCTGCTTTGCCTCCTTTTATCCACCATTCTTTGTATGTTGATGACTTACAGATTTCCTGCCGTTCTGTAAATTTACGTCTGATTGAAAGACAACTGCAGTTAGCTTTGAATCAGTTGCAGGCATGGACTATTTCTAATGGTTTTAATTTCTCCCAATCCAAAACTGTCTGTGTCCATTTCACTCGTCGTCAGAGAATTTTTCCTGATCCCCAGCTGACTCTTGGTGGTGTCCCACTTCCATGTCATTCTCAACATAAATTTTTAGGCCTGATTTTTGACAGGAAATTGACTTTTAAGGATCACATCCTTGATCTCCGGAAGCGTTGTATTTTAAAATTACATTGTATCAAAGCGCTTTCACATTCCACTTGGGGTGGTGATCGCCTGGCTTTGTTGCGCATTTACCGTGCCCTTATTCGATCCAAACTAGATTATGGCTGCATTGTATATGGCTCTGCACGGCCATCTGTACTTCGAACACTTGATCCTGTTCACAATCAGGCCCTTCGTTTCTGCCTCGGTGCTTTCCGTACTTCACCGATTCCCAGCCTGTACGCAGAGGCTCTGGAACCGTCTTTGCACTTTCGTAGACAAGCCATGTCGCTGCAATATTTCGCACGGATTTCTTCACTTCCACAAAACCCTGCTCATCAATGTGTCTGTCGTCCCCGTCAGCGACGACTTTTTACCAATCGTCCTTCCATTATCCCACCGTTTGGACATCGGGTGACGACTTGGCTTACTACATTACATCTCACTGATCTTAACATTGCCACTTTACCTGCTTTACCATCAGCACACTGGAACTATCACCTCCCAACCTGTGATTTTTCGCTTCGTAATTTTGCAAAAATCAATACGTCCTCCACAGTCTTTCAGAATCTGCATCGGGACCATTTGTCCCGTCATTCTGACTTCAACATTTTTTACACCGATGGATCTAAAGGCGCATCTTATGTTGGAGCCGCCTTTTATACTGCCACTTTCAGGAAAGTTGTTCATCTTCCTTCTGAGGTTTCGGTGTTCTCTGCTGAGCTTTATGCCATTTTCCTAGCCTTAAAGTAAGCATTTCAGGAAAAGTTTCCCAAAACTCTTATCTATAGTGACTCTGAGAGTGCTCTGCAGGCACTGTGCAGTCACACAGTGAAGGTTCACCCTTTTGTTTTGTCCATTTTAGATTTCTTACAACATTTTCAACATTGCACGATTATTTTATGCTGGATTCCAGGCCACGTCGGTATTGTCGGCAATGACCACGCTGATTCTCTCGCCAAATCTGCTGCTGGTCTCCCACTGCGACGGATCTCCACTCCTCCCTCTGACATCAATGCTCTTATACGTACTCGTCTCCGAGCTGCCTGGCAACACGAATGGGATGATCTTCACGGCAATAAACTTCGTCTTGTCAGTCCTTTATTATCCTCTCCTACCTATCGGCTGCTTCCAACTCGTCAGAAGGATGTTCTTCTGGTGCGTCTGAGGATCGGGCATACAAGACTCACACATAGCTATTTACTGCTCAATCGTCCACCTCCCCTGTGCTCTATGTGCAACGTTATTTTAACTATTCATCATATTTTAATTGACTGTCCTGCTTTTAATCAACATCGTCGTCAGTGCTTTTATCCTCTTTTTAAATTTCACGTTCCTTTTCATTTTTCCTTACTTTTGAATGATAATGAGCTGTTACCTATTTCCGCAGTTTTCCGCTTCATTTCTCAATGTGGCCTTGCCTCTCTTTTATAATTAACAGTTATTTCCTTGTTTTTGCCCATTTTATCTTGATTTACTTCGATTATTTTGCTTTTCCAATGTTCTGAATTTTACCTTTCTTGGCGCAGCTTAGCCACTGCTGCTTTTGCGCCATTAAAACACCAACAAACAACAAATAGCTCAAAACCACAATGACATGGTTTAATTATTAAAATTATTGCAATGCCTACAAAGAAATCTTTTGAAATCATGTTGAATTTGTGAACAACTATCAACCCTTTGAAGATAAATTAAAAGAAACTAAAAGCAACTGAATACTTTAATACACTGCTGCAGAACGCTAGTTGTTTCATGCCCACACCAAATTTTGTTCCGAAAACCCCAGGGAACACGAAATTTTTTGTTTAACTACTTATGATTAATTCGTTGAAAGAAACCTCTGCATAATTTATTAGATGAATAAACTGTATTTTAAACATTTACAAATATTCTGAAATATTTCTTTACAGCTGATTTTAACTGTATTTAGCTTTTTGATAGAATAAACAGAATGTATTTGGAATTTCTTTGCTCATATTACTTTATATAATGAATTTAGTGTTCATTACAACTTTTGATGAAGGTAAATGTTTACTATAGATATATTCTAAGATGTAACGGTACAATGGTTGAGAAGTAATATAGGATTATTTAAGGCTAATGTCATTTTTAAACTTCATAGTTTTAAGCCAAATTCTCATTCAAATTTACGATTAAAGCAATAAAAAGATAAGTAACTGAATGAAGGAAATTCAATGTATTTCGTATTATTATTAAGAAATACATAAGGAATACTTGTTGATATACAACTAGGAATGAAAGTTGAGAAGTACTGAATTAAAATGAGATGAAGTAAAATAATTAAATATTTTAATTTTTATTTTTAATGAAATGTTTGTCAACTATTGACAGTAGTATAAGAGAAATTACAAACTTAATATTAATTGCGAAATTAGATTTAACACTATGAAACTAACTAAGCACTAGTAATAACTTTTTATAAATATATAATTACAACTTAATTGAAATAAGGTGAAAATAACTTGGGTTAACATTTCATGTCAAATTTTACCCTTTGCTTAAAACATGTTTATCATTAAGATTACAGCAGGAGTAAAAGAAACGTCATATTGTAGAGTTACTCCAGAATATGGTGAGAGTAAAGATACATTTCCAGGAAATGACTACTTTTATTGTGATTTGCAATGAATATCGCCAGTAATGTAAAGTTGAAATTATTGTGCACTTTTTTTGTTAAACAAATCTGAATGTTACAAAGCCATACAGCAAGATTCTGATAAGGTAAAACTACAAACTATTTCTGGTTTGGGTGTTATTACTGGTAGATTTAAGTTTGTAAGGATTTGTTTCCTTTATCTGGTTAATATTTAGTAAAACGGAAATATTACAATCTAAAAATCTAGCAAATTAAATTTTTATGGATCACTTTTATCAGATTCAATTATTATTAATGTATAATGGTAAATACAGCCTTTTTTATTTCAATTTGGGGATTTTTTTGAATAATTCTGTCAACCATTATGAGATTACAACACCACTGTCAAGCAGGGCCCCCACAAGGGTGGGGTCAGTTGGTCCCTCAGCACCGGGGCCCGGCCGCCAAAGGGGGCCCGGGCTGAGATCGAAAGGGGCCCGGGCTTGTTGATTTGGAGATTTCCTTTTTTTTGATTGTCAAATTGAAGATTTCCTTTTTCTTTTTTTTTGATTTTGTTCACAACATGGGGGGAGGGGAAAAAGGCCCGGTATTGTATTTGGTACCTGGGCCCGGAATTTGATGTGGGGGACCCGCTGTCAAGAATAATGAAGTTACAAGATTCACTACACAAGATTATAAATTATAAAAATATATCTTTATTTGCAAATTTATTACATACAACAGTAATAATATTACTGATAAATATAATACAAAGCATTATGAGATATGAAGGACAAAACATGAGAAATAATTAACTACAATAAAGAACTGAAAAAAATTACAAGTATGTTGTTTTGTAGATAAGATAGATCCATTATCCAAAAACTATACTTTATGTTGCCCTTCTTTCATTAATGAGGAAGTGGATTTATGGGTTAGAAAATATATAAGAATAAACTATTCTTTTCTAAAGTTGGAAGCAACAATTCTGTTACTTGAGAACACAAAGCACATATAAAAGAAAAACTGTCCGAGTGAAGTATTTTTGAATTAAGACAAATTTCTATAAATTATTAACAATAAGAACTCCTCTTGTATTTCTAGATTGAAAATTACAAAATGTGGAAAAAAGAAAATACACAGAAGCTCGGTTATAATGCGATCTTTCAGGTCCAAGATTTCAAAGATCAAGATATAACCGCGATATGACCGAACTTTTATTACTTTGCGACGTCAAATGTCGTATATCGCACCCTATTATCGCTCACACGATTCCAAATCGATTAAAAATGGTCATTTCGCGATTACCTACATCATTCAGAGCTATGTGAAAGAATTTTATATTTATAAATAGATAAATCATTACCTTTTCAACACTTTGATGGTTACATTAACAAAAATCAATTAGGCACCACCATCTTGGCATCTTGTACAAACGACGAGTCACGTGGATCGAAAGTAGGTATTCATACGCCTATTAAATTACAAGGGTCCTCTTTACTGGATGTCATTGGCAGCAAAATAGATCTCGATATTCATTTTGGTTAAACGAAAAAGTCTGCGATTCTGGTATTTTGTTTAAAAAATATATTGTATTTGAAGCATTTTCGTGACATTAGGTTGGGTATAGAGTCTCCATTACTGTAAATAATAAGGAAACAAGCATATTAATTTACACCTTTGATTTGATTTTAGGCAAAAAAACGGTAATTGTGCAATTTTACAATTAAACACCTTTTCGAAAATAGACGGGGTCCAAGACCAAATCGCAATGTACAATAGAACCTCATTATAACAGACTAATTGGGGCTGAAGGTTGTCCGTTTTAATGAAAGTCCGGTTTATAACAAATAATTCTATATGGGTGTAATGCATCAGGGTGTACATCAATGAAAGGACAATAGTTATCTATAAAAAGTACTTAACGAGATGACTCAAAGGTTACTGAATAAAAACTGATGAGTGTGTGCGGCAATTTGTGGAATTTCAGACAATAACGAAATTAAATGATCAATAGAATTGAGAAAGCAAACGAAGGAACAACGCTACAAAGTTGCGAATCCTTCCTTGTAGCGTTGTGCCTTCATTTGCTTCCTCAATTCTTTGAATCATCGGGCATGTTAAAATTTTTTTTTTCATTAAATGATCGATGTTTAATCGCTTGCTTGGAAATGTAAAACTCATCAGATAAACATATGAATCCTTTATTATTATTATATTTTTTTTAAAAACTGTCCGTTATAAGCGATGTCCGTTATAATGAGGTTCTACTGTATCTGAATTCGCGATATAAATAACCGCGTTATAACCGAGCTTCTGTATACTAAAGAAAGCAGATCACATCAAGCTGCAGGCAATCGTTTACCCTTATTACCTTCAGTTGATAGTCTGTATGCACCAAAGTGCAGCTGAGGAACTTCACAGATCCGTGCTCTACGGTGCTCTTGCGTTGGCATCATCGCAAACCCCTAGAAGAATACAGAATTTCTATGGAAAGATACTGAGGTGGTTTCCCGTGACCTTCCTCAGGAAATCATTACCGAATGAGTTCAGGCTGGAAAAGAAAGATGAAGAAGCAGACAACACAGGAAAGAAAATTTTTCAAACATCCGTTCGATGCCGAATTCCAACCCAGGTTCTGACGCATCTGTCTCATGGCAGACACATCTAGATTATCTTTAGTAAGGAATAAATGTAATGTATTCTAATAATAACTTCCAGCAATGAAAGTGACAATAAAATGTGGAAAATTCCTGCTATATCAGGGATGGTGAATGTTTTGGCTTTGAGAGATACTCTTCAAAAAAAAGTGGGGATCACATTTAATAAATTCCATAATGTGTATTCTACTAACAGCTCACCACATTTCTTACCAGAAAATTCCAATTTCTTTAACATCATTTCTAAGCTCTACATAGCCTTATCAAGAACCTTTACACCAGAAATTTGCTACATATGTTCTGCAGACACTTTGGTTTTACTGCAAACTTCGTATATTCCTTCACCTTCTTTTGTAACTAAGATCAAGTTTTCTGAATACCATGCTTTTAGGTAAAGCTTTCCCGCAACTGAGCCAAACATCAAGGGTATATTCTGCTGATGATTCCTAATAAGAATGAAACAGCTATTCAGAATTCCCGTTGATGTTGGCTCAATGTGAGAAGGCATATTTATTGTCCGTTGGTGAATTTTTCTCTCCATTAATACATTTCTTTAGAGATGTTACTATTGTGATTAAGGAAGTTTTTACATATTTCAAACTTTCTAAAGATTAACACACACTGTCATTTTGCAGTCTTTTGCTTCACTTAACAATATAATTTCTTGGCTGATAACCTCTAACTGTTGAATTTCCCTGCATGAGCACACTTATATTCCATTTCGGAATACGAAAGATCAGGATTAGGAGAATAATTCATTCATCTCTACCCAATGAAAACAGGTTGACTCTTCTTAGCACACTATCATCGAAAACCTTCTTAAAACTTGAAAATGAATAAAACTGGGCATCTTTATTGATGTTATCAATACCACCATCACTATTAAGTACAGCAGACAAAGATAAAACCATGCTATCAAGCACTGGAAATGAAAGAACCACACCTTATATTAGACAACAAAGCCTTCTTATGAGGAACTCTGCCTTTGGGCTTGTTTGATAGAAGAATACTGCCACTGGATACCTTTGGAATAGAAACAGTGATACCGAGAACATTTGAGAAAGGAATAATGCTATCAGACAACTTTGATGGAAGATCACTATCGAGTGGCAGTTTTTACGAAGGAACCATGCCACCGGGGGACTTAAGCAGGAGGAGGAACAGTGCCACTGGGCAGCTTAAGCAGGAGGAGGAACAGTGCCACTGGGCAGCTTCTAAGGATAGCTGTACCAGGAGACAGTTTTAACTAAAGAACTGAGCCAACAGGTTCTTCAAGGAGGAACAGTGCCACTAGGCAACCTTAGGCACCTTCAGGAGAACCATTGCCACTGGGCACTTGCGGTGAATCTATGCAATGAGACAAATAGAAAGGGTCAAACACTTATCAGGAGATCTATGACAATTGAACACTACAGCATAGGTCCTCGTGTAACCCACAAGGGCTCGCACTCGGAATAATAGTAGGTGAGTAAAAGTGGATTAATAAGAATTGATATTTCCCTAAATCAATATAGGTGATTTTTAATGGGTTATTATAATTTCTCATATTATAGGTTCAACAATTTCATGGACGATTCTGATGAAGACCTAAAATGATTGAAATTATCAAATGAAATATTGACATACATATATAAATATTGGATTTGACCTTTCAACATGTTCGATCATGAAAGACATGAAATTGATTTTTTTTTTTTTTTCAAAATTGAAAAAAAAAACAAAACAAAAAAAAAAACCACTATTAAAATGCAGTAGTTATTTGCTAATGATAAAATGATAAACAGACACAAACACTGAAGTGTTACAGTTTTTGATAAAATGCCAGTGCCATTAAACCTAAATAGAAAATGTTTATTCATTCCATTTATAAAGATAATTTCTTTTTTAATTCAGAAGTTTAGAGGTGGAAGTGTATCAGAGGAGCATTTCTCTCAACAACAATTAAAAAATGTAAATTAAATGGATTTGACTTAAATTGGAATCAATTGATGGTACAAGAATAATCGAAATCTATTTAGCACACATTGGTTTTTGTATCATCAATTTATTCAAATTTATGTATGGAATGGCAGTAATAAAATATATATATATAATATAGGATCTTATACAATAAAGCTTGATCATAAAATTTGATGATACTTCAGAAATTACATCAAAAGCTGAATTACATATATTGTAACAGTGTTTCCTCACAGATTTTGCTCTGATTTAAGAATTCATTAGTTATTATATCCCCTGCTGCCTTCCTAACTATACTGAACATCTTTACATCCTAAACTTAATGGAACATTTTTTGCTGAGTGGTTTTCATAAGATAAAACTAAGTTTGGACAGAACAGTGATTGGTATTTTGAAAAGATGAAACAATTATGACTATTCTGAGTATTCATTAACAGTATTACATAAGCATTAATAAGCAACAATGATTTCAGAATAAGGTATGAAACATAGTTAAATTTCTTTAACTTTAAACTACAGAAATAAGATGGTAATTGTTTCAACCACTGTTTGGTTGCTAAGCTTCAAGAAAATAATCCAAAGAATATGTTGTCTTAAAAATGTATCTTATGTTTAGTTTATAATGTTAAAATAATTATAGTATTCATGTTAATAAAATACGTTACTATAACTCAAATTACTGTATATACTGAAATTAAATCCAAGCATCACTAGAATTTCAAATGTAGGTCAGCGATATTTTTACCTTTCAAAAATAATATGAACCAATTCCATTTTTATCTAGGGCATATTTTAAAATTTATTTTGCTAATGCAATATGGCTAGAACTTAAACTTTAATTTTATAAATTCAGTTCTATATGGAAGTGAAATACAGTAATTCCTCGTTTATCGCGGTTAATGGGGACCAGAGCCCCCCACGATATGTGAAAATCCGCGAAGTAGGGTTGGTCCCCCCTAGGAATTTTCGTATGTGTGTTTGGGTTTAAACATAAACCAGAATGTTTAAAATATGTATATTTATACTTTATATACAGTATACAGTAAATTAATTATAAAATTTTAATATTATACATTCAATCACTCCCACTGGAAGAGGGTTGAGGCTCCCTCGGATGTTCTTCTGCTGGAGTCGCTGACGGTGTAGTTGGGGTTTTTATCTTGGAGAAAAACCCGCGATGCACTGAAGCCGCGAGACTTGAAGCGCGAAATAGCGAGGGATCACTGTATATCCATGGATTCAGCTACCAGAAAAGGCGTTAATGACTTTTTATTAGTACCTTATATGAGACTTAAAATTTGATTTTTTTTTTATTTTGTTTGGTTGTCGTTTAGTATTTCTATTAGATCAGAATATCTACAGTAGACCTACTACTACTCAAAAAAGGTTGATAACAATTTGTGCACACTGGTGGATGAATTGCAGATAGATTTTTTTACAGATAATTAATACCCATATGGAAAAACAACAATAAACCGGATAGATTCATGTAAGAATTACGTTTGGAGAAAACATTATTATAATACAGTAAAACCTCGTTAAGTCGTCACACCGTTTAAGTCATCGTTTTCCTTTGGTCCCGACAAGGTCTGATACACAATAATGTAAAATAACCCTCTTTTACTCGTCACCAAATTTAATTGTACTCCGGATAACTCGTCACCCTCAAAAATGGCCAAAAGCATCTTCTCCATTTTGCATGCCACCGTATTGTCTTTTCATCCCCTCCCTTTAAGAAAGAAAGGCCTCCCTGACTTTTAAGAAAGCCAAGTATTTACGGGGAATTTTCTACCACGCCTGTCACTTCATTCCTTTCCTACCCCTTCGGGTTCCGGGAATCTCGCTGCTAATCATTCAAAGCAACTTCTCGCTGCCACTCTGTCGAGTGTGGACGTTTTTGTTGACCGCTCCTGAGTGTGATTTGAGTTCATAGCGAGTAAGCCCCGCTATAAGGGCTATTTTTTCTCTTGCTATTTGGTGGTTCCATAACGTTTTTAACATGCCAGGGAAACGAAAACGTACCTCGTTATCTTTTAAAGAAAAAAAAGACTTAATTGCACTTTTTGAAAAATCAAATGTTTCGAAAACAGCTTTTGTCAAAGAACATCATATTCCCAGGACTACATTAAACGATATTATTTCATGGAAACAAGTAATTGAAGAAGCTGACTGCAAAGACAAAAGAAAGAGAATGAGGAAATCGAAGTTTGACGAGATGGAGGAGGTTTTTGTTCGATGGCTAAAATATGTCCGATCGCAAAATGAGCCGATTTCCGCCGTGATTCTTAAAGAAAAAGCCGTGGAAATTGCTAAGGAGTTGAAGATTTCGGCGGCAGCAATGGTTGCAGGGGCGGCCCTAGGTATTTTTCAAGTGTAAGCAAACAACTTTTTGGTGCCCCCCCCTCACAACTCAACTAACCAATCAGAGCATTTTTATCAAATTGTAATTTTGACCAAATTTATTACAACACACAAAACCTTACAAACAGGAATTATAATTACATTACAACTTACAGGTTATCATAATAATATAAATATATATTATATAAAAGCGTTATTCTGTCTGTCATAAGACTACGTTTTTCCAATTTTGTGACCAAACTATAAGAGATAGATTGGTCATGTAAATGGATAAAATGAGCTTTTTAAGACAAACGAAATGCTACAAAAATCTTTCGAAAAGAGTTTTTGGTTTCCAAGATGGCGCCTTTTAAAGGGTCAAATTTTGACTTTTTCTCAATTTAAATGAAAAGTATAAAAGTTGGAAGAGAACATTATATTGAGAAAATGTTGGTATTTGAAAGTTCTATCGAACGGTATATCAGTCATTAACAAACGTCTCTGCATTTGGAAGATAGATGCAAAAATGAAGTGTTTTTGCGGCACCCCCTCCCCCGTGTGAGTGCCAACGCGCAATACACCTGAGTTAAGTGAAGAAGCCCACATCGAGCTGGGAAGTCGTGTATTCTCCGATCTCCATAATAATTTGCTAAATAAATAAAGGTTTTTTTTTTTAATGCTATACATGCAAGGATTCGACTGTACCCGTCTAGTTCAACTAATAAAATTACAAAAATCTTGTCTTTAGAATCAAACTAAGAATATTGTTACCTGGTGATTTTCCCCTCATTTGTTTTCCCCCCGTAAGTGCACTCTTCCTTAACCGGTGCTCGGTTTCCCCGTCCCCTCTGAGGTGAGTTGACCGTTCCGGAGCTGATGGCGAGGCCGAACTCCGGGATATAACGGGGAGTTCCACATGTGTTAGTCAGTTCGTTTCCGCGGCACGAAGCCGCAAGGTCGTCTCCAGTCTGGAGAAAGGTAGCAGTCAGTTTGGCGGCAAGCAAGCCGCAAGGGTTTCTCCAAACCGGAGAAGGATTAGGACAGTTAGTGTTCGGCCCCGAGTGGCCAACGGGAAAAGGTTACTTCCCAGTGTCAGGACGTTTAAAGAGTGTGTCTGGGCTGAGACCCAAAATAGTTATCGGATTACGAAGGAGGCGTTTGTACGAGAACGCAGGAAGACGAGGCCATCTCCAACGCGGACGGCAAAACCGCCCTTCCCCGCCTGGAAGCCTGAAAGCCGGCCGAGCGAAGGACACGCCGCCGGCAAGAGAAGGAAGCCACAGCGCAGCTAAGTTTAGCGGTGAAAGCCAATTCGCTCTCCCCGCTAAAACATCACCCGAAGCCGGCCAACGGAAGGATCGTGACCGGCAAACGGAGACCGAAGTCCGAAGACCGAGACGGGCCTTCCCCGAGGTTGAGGCAACTTAGGAACCGCCAAGCTTCACCGAGCCCACCCAGTAGTGTCGCCGAAGAAGACTTGCCAAGCCGGCAAGCCAAACCCTTCCCGTCGCCAAGTGTTCCGAAGTACGTCAGACGCATGCTGTGAAGTCGACATCGACCCTCACCAGACCCCCACCCACCCCGTTGCTGACGATTTTGGCCAGTGGTGAAATCGACAGGCAGCAATATCCTGTAATTAAAAGTAAATTTTCCTGGCTTTTACTTTTGAAAACTCCTTAAGTAGTAAGTCAGTGACCATTTCATTTAACAATTCATTCTCAATTGCCAATGTTGCTAGCCCACTCAAGTGTTCCTGACTCAAAATTGAACATAAATATGTTTTTATGCATTTTAACTTGGAGAAGCTTCTTCCCCGCTGGCAACTGAGACTGGGAGAGTCAATAATATTCGCAGTGTAACAAAAATGTTGGGGAAAGTGTCTATGTAACCACGCTTGGTTATGAAGGACAATGCTTCAGCAGGGTGACTTCTTGGAGGCAGCATAGTCGAAAAGGTCATCACCATTGATGTCACAGTCTCCTCCATCCCCACCGCTTAAAATGATTTCAAATCGTTTACATGATTTCTTCAACTCTGTGTCACTGAAAGTCTTCTCCAGACCTGCAATATCATACATAAATTTGAAACTTGCGCTATGGTTTTCCATGAGGTCAAATCTCTCCTGTAAAGGGGCTATTGCTCTGTCAAGCACAACGAAAAAGACGTTCACTTTAAATGAATCTTGACCAGAGTGCACAGCTTCGTCTTGAGCCTTATAAGAAAATTGTCTTTTTATTTTTCTTGGTCGAACTAGGTTCTCTTTTTCAAATTCATCAGGAACGTTGATTTTTTCTGCAAGTTCCTTTGCATCTATAATGATGCTGTTAAGACCTTGCTATGATCTCATTTTTTCTAGAAATGATTTTACACTTTTAATCAGATCTATTGTACTTTGCAGATCATTTGTAACATTTTGCAACACTTTACTAACCATATTTGTTTATACAGGATCTCATACCACGTCACTAGACAGCACAGAAACTTGAAGCTTTGCAGTTTTTTTTTAAAGTATTAAGGCAGAGTTCCTACCATATGCATCATATTTTGGATCTTGAGAAGCTTCATGTAAAGCATCATATACTTCTTCAATGTGGTACCTCAAAGGCAACAATGCCTCGATTCTACTTTCCAGCCTAGTATTGCATAGTGGTTTTATTGTGAGAGATGGGACATGATGTAGCAAAATAGCCCATCTTTGGGTAGAACTTGAAAAAAAGTTGAAGATTTCTTGTGTAGTACTAAAACACCTTACTGCACTAATACAAGAGAGAGCTGCATCATTAATGACAAGTTAAGGGAATGGTTCCCACAAGGAACATAAAAGGCTCTAAGATTTAAATCAAGGATCCTCTTCTGCACTCCAACATTTTATCCTTTCATTACAGAACCATTATCATAGCTCTGGCCTCTCCTGTCTTTTAAAGGAATGCCTCTTGTTTCTAGCTCTTTGAGTAATACTTCGATAAGGTCTTCACCTGAAGAATTGGCAACAGGAACAAAGTCTAAGAAATGTTCCTTTATTGAGACTTTTTCATTTTGTACAATTTTGACAAATCTTACTACAAACGTCATTTGTTTGATGTGACTGATGTCGAGAGTACAGTCTAATATAATAGAGTAATATGTAGCCTGCTGTAGCTGTTTTAAAATTGTGTTTTGGATCTTGGTTGACAAGAAACTAACAAACTCTTTCTCAATATTTTTGCTCAAGTAGTGAAATTTGTGTCTCTTTTGAACTAATTCTTCTGACATGTTCGGCCATAAAACCATCAAACTTTGCTATGTATTCTACCAGCTTAAGAAAATGTTCATTATTACGTTCAAACGGAATATCTTTTTTCCCTGGGAAGGCCAATCATTGAGTGGAGTACAGAAACTGTACTATACATAGTAAACGTTTTAGAACTTGATTCCAATGTTCAGTTTCGGCACGAATAAGTCTTTCATTTTCTTTGTCAATAGTTTTGTGCAAACATAAATGTAGCGATAGTTCAAGCCAAGATTTACAGTTATTAATGTGAATAGATGATTTCTCATGACTGGTCAAACTCTTGCTCAAGTTTTGTCAGTCTGAATACCCATGGCCACCAGCAAGAAGAGAATTGGCGCTTCCAAAGAGGTTGCATTTTTCGATAGTGAGTATATCACCCAATTTCTGTGTACTTTCTCTACGTCCTTCGATCTTGAGAGGTTGCGGCCGCTGCAGGCGGCTTAGTTCACAGTTCAATTGAGCAAAACAAATAAGAGTGGCAATTCGTTACTATATTATACTTTGTACTCATAGCCGGATCGCGGGGGGGGGGGCTATAGCCCCTCCCTTTAGCTGTGAATATAGATTGGATAAAATATGATATCCGAAGGCTGCTGCCTGATAGACATTAATATTGCCATGACGATGATATCAATTGCTAATAAAAAGCTGGCGTTTAACGTGCATTTCAGACACACAGGTATAGCCAGCCCTTCAAAAAATTTAGCCCCCCCCCTTCGAAAAATCCTGGATCCGCCCGTGTTTGTACTGCTGTATTTTATTTCTCTTATATATTAAACTTATATATAATTTCGTTTGGTTGATTTTAATTGGTAAAACAGCATCCGACGAAACGTGTTGTTGGTTTGGTTTTCTCTTGTCGTAAACTATATTCACAAAGTTGCGGATGGCGCCTTTGGCGTCTCCCTTGTCGCGGCCGCTTATAAGTTCGCTTATACCTCGGGCTGCCCCTGAATGGTTGGCTGGAACGTTTCGAAGACAGACATTGCCTTTCTTTTAAAAGGATTAAAATGTGGTAACTATAAAAAGCGTTTTTGTTTTTTGTTTTTTTTTATTTTCCACTCATCACATTTGAATGAATTGATTTCTGAAAATCTTGTTTTTCTCACCGAATCCTACAGCAACTTAATAAATATTGTATTTCAATATTTTTTTTTTTTTTTCGAAAATTCCCACTCCGCCTCAGTCGTCAAAAATGTTTGGTCCCTTGAGTGACGACTTAACGAGGTTTTACTGTAAAATGTTCATGCAAAAACTGCTTTTAATGACTTGAAGTGATTTCCGTTCCTTTTTTTTATTAGGAACGGAGTTTTTGTTCCCAAAAGGCTCCTGCCTTTATAGAATTCTTAATCAAATATATAAATTATTAATGTTTGAGAAGAAAAATATGAATTTAGAATTAATTATATAATACAACTACTAGACGCAACCTATAAAGTTTAACATCACACAAACATCACGTTTTCCATGAAACGGAAGTAAAAATCAGAACCGGAAGTCTTAAAAATACAAATCACGTGATCCATAGAAGGAGACACGCCATTTGTACGTCGCCATCTTGGTTGATGGGACACTTTCTTACTGGCTCTCGACTGTTGATTTAGTTCACCAAACGGCGGAAACTAACTTGACGTCAATCGACATATTCCTACGACGTGCAGTTGATCAACTGTGTAATATATTTACGTCCTCAACCGGACATATCCCAACACTCGTTTCAGGTTTTCGAGTTACTGCATTAACCTTGTTCGAGTTGCTATTACTGATTCCCTCTTGTCTAAATTTCATCGGAAGTTTTGAAAATATCAGTTCCAGTCATTAAGTTTTTTCGTGAATCCTGGTTTATTGCTAGAGTAAGGATCTGTATCAATTAATAATAAAACATCTTCGTTGGATTGTTTGTTTTAGAGAATGAAATAGGCTTATCGTCCGTGTGTTGTAATTTTCTTGGGCTTTGACAATTGCATTTCTTCTGTGTAAAAATTGTTTCTTTTGTTACATTGGCTTAATGTTCATTACAATATTAAAATAACTCCCATGAACATTAATAAAAAGAACGTATTGGAAAGTCTTATCAAATAATAATTTTTTAACCGGATATTTGAAAATCAGGCTTTAATAGTCAATTTCAAGATAAGGCTGTGACGAATATGATAGTTTCCAGGATAAATTATGTATCAACCTATGATAATTATCAAAAACTAATTAGTTTTAAAATACAATTTAATATGTTTAGTAATTTAAAAAGTTAAATGATAAAATGAAATCAAGTACAGGATGAAAGACATCTAATGAATGAAATAAAATATTGCAAAGCCCTACCAATTAATAGATTACATTAAGTGAAGTATAGCAGAAAGCAGTGAGAAGTCAGTAATTGTTTTAAGAAATAAAATTTACATCAAATGATCTAATGTTCACTTTTAAAATAATGAATATTGCAAGATCGATAAAATCCTATAAAAATTGAAGTGTTTAAAATCTTAAAGATTTCTAAAAACCTTTCTTCTTCAAGATCGGCCAAAATGACCGATCACATTAATTCCCACACAAGTAAAAATCCTTTTAAATGTGAATTTTGTGAGAAGAGTTTTGCAAAATCAAGCCATTTACATTCTCACATTAGAACCCATACAGGTGAAAAGCCCTTTAAATGTGAATTTTGTGAG